>JAVJIF010016084.1:0-90825 GCA_038442645.1 Agave tequilana
TTGGTGAAGATAAGGGGAGCATTTGCTCCCCTTATCTCCTCACTCCTCTCCCCTCTGGGTTTTTGCCTATAAAAGGCAGGTTTTATACTGAAAAAGAAGCGAAGACTAGGATTAAAATTCTTGTTCATTTTTAGGGTTTTAGGAGTATTGTTAGATAGTATAGAGAAGTTGAATCTCTATTTTCTAATTTGTAGTTCAATCCAAATACCAGTGAGAGAAAGGAATAGAGTGATTGTAATCTGACGATTGAAGTAACATCAATAAAGGATCTAACTTTCTCTTCTTCTACTCCAATTCACGGGTATATCTTGTTTATTTACATGTCTTATTACACATTCATGAGTAGCTAAACTTGTTTTCTGGGCTCACTATCGTCCCTCTTTTCGATCCCTCTTGTTTTGAATGATTTTTTATGTAAAGAACCCAATGGAATCATATGTATACCCTAAACTAAGCCTTTCTTCTTTGAAAGTGTTCTTAAATGCACATGAGGATGGGTTTGAATTTCTAAACTTCTATTTCTTTTAAAATATTACTTGAACTTGCTTTTATTTCATACTTGAAAGAAATTGGTGATTTAACATTCAGTTCAAGAGGATTTCTTAAGAAAAAGAGTTAAACTTTTCTAAACAATCTTATTTGCTTTGCTTAAGACTTTCGAAACTAAAACTTAAGTTTTTGCCTATGATCAAGTTAAGGCATTAAGAATTTAAGAGAAAAACACGTCGTTGAATAGTAAGATAGTGAGCCCAGATCTTCTTACTATATTAAAATCAACAAAATACTCTTAAACTTTTAAAGATCACCTTTTCCAAAGCCTTCTCTAAGTTTTCAATTTTCTTTTAATCACTTTCTTACTCTCCATTCTCTTTTTCAATATAAAAAATTAAAGAAAAATACAAACATTATTCTTTATTATTTAACAAAAACATCGAAAGCTTCTATCGTATTCCTCCTCGTAGACACGATCCGTAGCCCAAAGCTAGGCGATAATTCTCATTGCTCTTTCAATTCGCAATCAGTACACTCGGACACTCAACTTGATGATAGTGCTAATTCTTCAGGTGATGATTATATGGATGTCGATACTTTGAATGAAGAACTAACATTATTTTGTGAAAACTTGCTTGAAAACTATAATTTTTGAAAACAAAAGTTTTGCATTAAAAGAAAAAAATAAAAATTTGTTTTTAAAACTTTATTTGGTTTTGCAAGAGAGGGATGAGATTTCATGTGAAAGGAACTCCTTGAAATCCCAACTTGACCTTACCCTAAATGAAAACAAATTTTAAAGAATAAAAATGATTGTGATGTTGTCTTGAAGAAAAATGAAGTTTTATCTTCAAAACTCGATATTGTTTTAAAAGAAAACAATTCTTTGAAAAATAAAATTGCTTTAATTTCAAAGAATTGGATTTGGTTTCAAATGAAAATAAATCTTTAAAAATGATTTGTCTTCTCATATTTGTCATATTTCTAGTGCTCCATCTACTAGTGATAAATATGTTGCTTGCTATATTTCTTCTTCAATCATTGAAAATGATGTTTGTGTTTTGAAGAAGAGTGTTAATTGTTTGGGCTCCACTTTGAGCCAATGTGCTATGAATCACAAGAATTTGGAATCCATGTTTCGCAAGAAACATGCTTCTCATATTCATGCACACCATACACGGCATACACATGCTTCTCATGTTCACACACTTGACACTATGTATGCTCATGTGTATACTTGTACACATTGTGGACGTAAGGGCCACCTTGCAAAGTTTGTTATGATAGAATACATACTTCAAATTTTGTAAATAAATTTGTTTGGCTTAAGAAAGGTGCTAACCCCCATGGAGGAGATTGTTGTTTTAACTTTGTGCCTTGCCTCCTGTGTAGAGGTGGTTGTGTTGGAGAGGGAGTTGTATACTCTAAGTTTGTATTTACCAAATTCTCAGTGGAGGTTCCTTGTGTGGGAGGTCATGTGTGGACATAGTGAAAATCCTTATGTGTGAAGGCAGGGATGTAGAGCAGTGGCTCGAATCTCGAAACATATCTCGGTGTTTGCGTTTGATCCACAATCTCTAAACTCTCTCTCTTATATCTTGCATTGCATCACATTGTTCATATCATATATATGTTTAGTATTGATTGTGTGCCATACTTGTGTTGAACCAAGAGAGCTTCATATAGCATCTCAACTCTTATTTAGAGGAATTTAGAAGAGTTAGTTCAGAGCCCCTCACCAGGAATTCGGTCACACTCTTTGGTTATACTAAGTGTATTGTATTTAGTTTTTTATTCTGCATCATTTGTCTTAGATTAGCTAATACACTATTCACCCCTCCTCCCCCTCTCTAGGTATATTTTCACTTTAAGCATTTGACGGTCAAGATCATCTCAGAGTTAGAATAGGAGTTATATTCTAAAATCTGATAAATAAAGGTTGTAACCTAGTAGATTGATTTGTCAAGAACACAAAGGAAGTCAAGAAAGAGAGGAGTAAGGTGAAGGTGCATAGAGAAGGTATACTCTTGTAATTTAGGTCTAGATTCAATGAAAAGATGAATATTCTTGTAGGATCAAGAAGAAGATTAGATCTCTTTATATCAAGTTTATTAATAAAGCTCTCTCAAGTTCTCTCCCCATGAATGTAAGCCAAGTTTGGACCGAAGCACGTTAAATCTCGTGTGATTGTTTGTTATTACTGTTTTGTCTAGATATTTCTAGTTTGCTTTACAATAGATTCATTTTGCAAGTATTATCATATTGCCAGGAGTAACAGTGATAAGGGTCTAACTTGGGTATGGTTGACGAACTGATCAACTCGCTGGTGGGATGATTTAGGATAATACTTCAAGTCACAACAGAGGGTTCTGGTCTTGGCGACATCAAGTGTCTTCCCTAAAAAGATTGTGCCTATGTTCGAGTTGAATGCTCGACCGAGTGGTCGTTCAAGTAGATCATCATGCTGGCCCAAAACCTCATATATTTTGCTTATCACAAGGAATCAGGATTTTTATGTAGGAGTCAAAAATTAATTTATGATAAGAGTCAAATTACAAGTTCATAATTGTATTAAGAGTTTTTATTTAGAGGAATCTATACCTCAGCCGCTAGCTAAAAGAGACTCTCTCAGCTGGCGCAACGTGGCTAAATTTCAACTACATTTTTGAGTGTTGGTACCATGGTCGCAGTTTTATATGAAGATTGTGATTAAATCGCAGTGTTTTTATGAGAACTGCCATGGTCGCAGTCTTTTCTGAGGACTGCGACTAAGATCGCAGTCTTTTCTGAGGACTGCGAGCATGGTTGCAGTCCTCATTACACTGAAAATATATCATTTTTTAGGACTGTGATCATATTACAGTAGACTGCGATCATGTTGCATTAAGTTTGCGACCATATTGAAGTGACAGCTGAGAGAGTCTCTCAGAGCTAGCTGAGGTACATTTTTCTCTTTTATTTATTTCAAATTTTCTTCTGACAGTTGGATTCGTATTGGGTCATTAGGTTTGAATAGGATTAGGAATAATTTGTATTCCTAAACATAGCACATGGGCTTTCAGTTCTGCATGAAAGTTGTAGAGACAAATTTAATAGAAATTTTAATTTTTTTTCCCCCTTTGTAGATCTTTCTCCTCTACTACCTTCTCTCTCTTGATATCAATCTCAAACCTGTTATTGGCGACGACACTATGTTCTCCTCCAGAAGCAAGAATTTGTGGCTCTAACACCACCATTTGTTTTTGTATTTTGATGCGGGCGATGCGTCAATGGATCGGTGATAATGGTGATGTCGGCTCCTAACGGCCACCTTGTACCTGTAATTAATTAAGCAAGGAGAACAATACCAGACGGAAGCTAGGATTTTATTAAGATAATTAGGGTTTTAGAGTTTACAAAACTCATATAAGAGGAGGATTTCTCGCTTTCTCTCAAATCTCAATTGAGACAAAGTTTTCTAGGCTTGTCCTTTCCCTCTCTCTGCTACTCTATTTATAGAGATAGTTTTGAAAATTAACAAAAAGACACTTTATCTCCCTAAAGTTACAAATGAGTCCTTACAACTGCTAATTCAAGCCCATCAGAATTGTGCTCGCATCTTATTTAGAGAGGAGGGGAAAGGAGAAAAATCTATGGAGGAAAACAAACAAAACTTTTATTGAATTTTGTGTCCATAACTTTCATCCAAAATTGAGAAACCTTGTGTTCTGTTTAAAGGGAAGCTCGCACGATTCTTCAAATCCTATTAAGGTATTATTCAATAATGTTCCAACAAGTAGGAGAAATTCTAAATTAATAAATAGTGCCAATACAACTATGAATGGATCTCGACTCGTACCAAAACTAGAATGTGGGTCCTACTAAATAGACAGTCTTCACTTATACCATTATTATATGATTAAGGCTCCTACTATTGTTATACCCTAGAATTAAATTAACTACTTCCAATAACCCAGACCAGAATCTTGATAGGACACCGTAGTTCATTATTCGCATCTGCAGTTCTCTCTGGCTAAGAGATACCAGACAATTATTCCCATCTGTACATAGTTTCATAACCTGTGCTCACTTAAGAAAATTACAATGCAGCTGGAGGAACTCGCAATTTAAAAGTGCTCAAAAACTAGAAATCCACCATGCAATGCACACAATTCATGCAAAACTACATGACCGTACAAGAACAACAGATCACCATGCCAGCTTCCAGCCATCCGCATCTTCTTATATGCCTTTAAGCTTCAGAATTGGCTTGTGAGACTACAAAGCGCAAACGAAAAGAAACAGTAAAAAAAATAACAATGGAGAAAACATGGAAAATCTCGAGGTTTCCATTTCATAGTTTAGCACTCCAAACTGTGGCGGCTTGTGAGACTACAAAGCGCAAACGAAAAGAAACAGTTAAAAATAACAATGGAGAAAACATAGAAAATCTCGAGGTTTCCATTTCATAGTTTAGCACTCCAAACTCTAACAATGTGCAATCCACGCACCTGTATATTATATGCTCAAAGAGCTTTACAACATGATATAAAGCATGAGCATCTCATGCTTCTACTTGCTACAACAAAAACAATGAAATAAATTTAAAAAATACAAAAAAGAACGAAAAAAATGAAGGCACATAGCACTACATAAGTAAAGCAGCATAAAACATGCCAAAGACCTGAATTCCCAGTGAGAATAGGCTGACCCAAAATACAGCCCACTGAGAAACTCTAGACCACGTGACAATTACGGTTCATAACTGCAACAGTTGCAGTTCAGAACTGTCGTGTATAAATTAATGGCAGCAGAACCAGTCATATGTATGTCCAACTATAGCACAGTTGGATCCCGATAACATAGTGCACGAAGAGATCATCATGCAAGCCACTAGCTTCAGTTTATTATGCAACATAATAGTTATGGGCCCATAGAAGAAACCAAAACATTGTGCTCAGTCAAACGCCTCTGAAAATGAGCCAATCGTGCCTGCAAATTTACAATTCCTGCGGCTTTCTGTGAGAGAATGGTGTTTAGTCTAGATATGTAATCATCTAGCTGGTTACCAGGTTGATCTGCTTCATCCAACATCTTCATCTCCTGAACAGACAAAAGAAAAGAATTACAGCTCCAATCTCGTCAAACTGTGACCAGAAATCAGTTACTTCAGTTATTCTCAGGTGAGGTCAACCACTTCATTTGAATGAGCAATCAACAAGATGAAAGCTTGGGTTTGCATGTCACATGAGTGAGGCAAAATACAATAGCTTGAAAGTAACAGTGAACAAGTCTGATATTCAAGGATACAACTGTTTTATACTGTTAAGAACACTTGAGAATTCTAAAACAACCTTTAGTGATTTAGTCACGATATTCCTTTGTGCCTTTTTAACTGGTAAGTAAAGCCAAAATATGTTCATCAATGTAATATATATTTACGGTGATGAATAGATTAAGGGAACTTTTCACAAGAAATCAAGAAAAAGATTTGTTTGCAACTTATGACCATGTTTGATAATAAAATAAACAAAGTTTGGCAAACTTTATTGACTGTAGAAAACTGAATCAAAGCTAACATTTTTTGTTTCTTTTCTGATGGAATAGAGATTAACTTGTTAGCTTCCTAAAGCAATTCAAATTAGCAATACCAAGCATCAATTTGCCAATCTATCAAACATAATACAAGTAATTTAATGTTGCTCACCTCCCTAACAATGTTTATTGTATCCTCCACTTGTCTCCGGTGAGCAATTACCAGGTCTTCCTCTTCCTGTAATTATGTCAGTCATCAGTCATCAATTGGCAGATGGAGACTAAAGGAAACATGTGATCTTACCTTTAAAAGGGCATTCAGATGCTCATCTGAACGCAAGCTATTAGCATCTGTGTCTGGCACATCCTTCCATTTTGTCTGGCTATCAACCCTTCGTGTCTTATCTTCATAACCTGAAGCTGAATATGTGTCCGCCTTTCCTTTTCTCTGTGACCGTTTATCTTGCTCATAATCCTCCTCAGCAAATCATCCTCATCTGCGGTTGTGAAACTCCTGTTCTGTTCCCTATAATAATTATTATATAAAGACGCAATATGTACTTCCTCTCTCCCACTGGGGACACCATCCACGCTGAACGGTAAAGAAACTTCTTTCTCGATATGTTTTGACCACCCAAACCTGTTAGTTCCATTGGCAACATCAAAGCTGTTGCTGTCAGGGTGGACACAGTAGGTAAACCAGAAGAAAGCGGTACTACAGCTGACTCTCTTATATTTAAGGTGGATGCAGAGAGATCCTTCTTGGGGTTGTTTCCTTTTGAGAGGCTCTTCACTCTACACAAACAATGGAAACCTATCAATTTAATCATAATGTAGAAAAGGTGATTTACTTAACTAGATTTAACAAAAATAATCATCACCTATCAGCGTATCTTAGAGTGTTCAGTGTGTGTTCACATGATCCAGAATTTGGAGAAATGCATGAGATCATAACTGTTCGTGAATCTCCAATGAAGGAGTCTCTTAGAACTTCTGTCAACTTACTACCTCTAAAAGGAATGTGAACCTGGTCGTTGTCAAGAGCTCTAATACATTCCTTCAACGCTAGCAAACTTTTGTTGATCTCAGCACCTTCTATTCTGCAATAAAGAAGCAACTCACAAGTTAAGGCAGCTGCAAATTTGTGATACATTTAAATATGGAAGAGATAAATGATGAACAGTGTTACCTTGTCTGTTTATCATTATCTGTAGTATCTGCACCCCGCTCACTGCCAGCAAGGTCTATGAATGATAGCTTGCCAATGATTCGAGCAGGCTTTGCTTCAGTACCATCTGCTGACCTCTTGATAGCAAGCTGAAGTATGGCATGAGACCGTGAGGATTCCTCATTTGCACCTGTCGTGCCTGTACTTCGTGTTGCATTACCCCTTTCAATGAGTTCCCTGATAGTGTCAACGTTTGACACCCTGAACTCTTGTAAACCGACAATACAAACTTGCTGCTTACCATCCTCTCTCATGCAAAGTTTTCTGTAAAGGATACATTTAGAGTAAGCAAAGTAAAATACAAAAATGCATATATCCCATAAAGTTAAAAAAATAATGACTCAAACTCCTGTCATTTAGCAGATCAAAAAGTTTCCCACCATATATCTCAAAGAAACTGACAAACAGCTGAAAACCCTGATTGCGATAAGCATGGTGCATGAGTCGAAGAATATCTTGAGATGCCTTAAGGGGCAGTGGCTGCATGGTATAGGTCTTTCCGCTACCTAAAAAAAGACATAAACACCAAGCAAATCAACACAAATATAGCATTAAAGTAGAAAATTGCAAAAGAATAAATAAATAAACAAATAAAAAGAAGACTAAGAACACCCAAGTAATTCATAAACCATTTATTTCAAATTTGTAGTCTCAGAAGACCTATAGACTTCAATTAGTGTAATTTGCTTCCCTTTTTAGTCGAGTTTGAGTTTCACTTCAGAGTAAGCCTCCATCGATGTATGGAAACTCAAGTATAAAGATCCAGAGTTGATATGTGGTCCAATCCAGAGTGAGCCTTAATGGATGGAGGAAAGAAACTCTCTTTCCCTATTTCTCCATTTCCAGTGTCAATAGGATTGAGCAACATTTCTCGTCCTTTGTTTATGTAACATCTCTCTTCCAGCATTCACATGTCGGTGAAATAACCCAACTCTTCCTTGTTCCATATATGGGTGACGGAGTTATAAAACTTCACATGAAAGCCTCAATCCTACACAAGATTCTGTTTTCCTCCAAAATTTTCCTTCAGCTACATAAATTCACATTAATTATAGTTGGCTTTGTCCTAGAGATAAACTGTAGCAAATCAACAACTTAGGCAAAGAAGTCTAGACCAAATAATCTATGAAATCCTATTGAACATATGGATTATTATCATTTGCATCTTCAGACATCACGAAGAATGGACCACTTAAGTATAGTTCAAGCATATAAATTGGATGAGTTCTGACGACCCCACAAGTGACAATCACTTTACTGGAAGGAAACTGAGACAAATTTTGAGAACCCAAGCTTATGAGTTAATGGGACCCACTGCCTTAGCTGGTAGACAACTGGCCCAAGAGACTTCCAGTGATTCTTTGCCGGTAAATGCCCAAGTACGAACTCTTGCTCCTTGCTCTTATTTTCAGCCACAATTCCCTTGAGGTGTCACTGACTTGAGTGTTGGAGGGGGATTTGCCATGAATTAGACCCGCAGCTCACCATTATCTCTACTGCATATCATCAAGTAACTAAGGACGGAGTTGAAGCCACATCATGGTCTATCATTGACTTTGAGAGGATTAGTCTCCAAATCCTTCTGAAAGTAGCCAAGTCTATATTTGTGTATAATAACTTGGGATGCACAATATCAGACCAAAGGCTGCTTCAATTTTTGAATATTCCAATTACTTGCATGCAAAACAAGACAGGCAAGCACTACTATTTCAAAATCATACATCACATGCTACTGCATGTTTATTATAAACTAAAACCAAGAAGTAACTTAACCAAGAAATTGTTGATTAGAAGGAACATAATTAAATCTTAAGCAATAACATGCATGTGTTGGTTGCATGCCAACGTGCAAGGGTGGATGCAGAAGGTGGGTGCATGTGTGTCGCTCTTTGTGTGTGTATGTGTGGCGTGCGTTTGTATGTGTATTACTTAGTGAAAGGACCAGTTCCATCAAAGCATATCATTATTATTTACCACTATGCATACTTATGTTCTTTCAAACAGTTGATTTTAATGCCCCATTTTGGCAAATGAAGAGTAGGTGTAGGAGTTGAGTTTTAGAAAGTTAGAAAGAGGTAGGAATTTAGTTTATAGTTGTTAACTCTTGCTAATTCCACGTTTTTGTAAGAGTTATTTTCTCTTACAAATTTGTGGTTTTGAAGTGTGGTTTTAAGTGATGAGTATAGCACCGCATTGGGGACAAGGTGCTCGAAGAGAGCTACGCAAGCAGGAATTCTAACAACTGATTTGAGGACTTGGGCTCTTGGGTCAAGGGGACCCACTGTCCTAGCTAGCAAACAATTGGCAGATCCGGTGATCCTCCGCCTATACATAGAAGCCCCTATGGGCCTCTCTTAGGACACTGACTCCTCACAATAGTCCACTTATATTCTAATAGAATAATTAGTTGAGAATCTAAGGGGATCGCCATGCCCCAAACTGACCCTCTCTCTGTTAAACTATGAAAGACTACATGACGTAGAACGAGAAAGGAGAAGAGGAAGAAGAAATAGAAAATTAAGATTTTGAGGGGACAAAAATAGATTCGGGCTTCAGCACTCGGGATATTTCACTCCCACTCTGCACATCACCATGCAAAAATTCATTTTTGAAACCAAACCACTATGCTCCAATAAAAGAGGTTTAATTTAATTCAACATAATCTAATTAAAACACTTTAGGACTTGGTCTTATATAGACCCCTACAAGAAAGAGTTCCCCAGCACAACCGATGTGGGACAAAAAATACACTAAATAAAATAAAAGCAACTTAAAACAGACTACTAAATAGTAACTGGAGTGATCCTCATCATTCTCCTCGGCTTAAAATCATTTCTCCGATGAATGTAGTGGTAACAGATTGCAGGCACGACCGGATAGAACTGAATCACATCTCGCATCAATCAGACCATGATGGAGGTCGTGCAACGAGCATCAGTGTATCATATATAAACCATGGTGGCAGAGATGAAACTGACTTCCGTGACAAACCGACTACAATCAATGGTAACTCGAGCAAGATACGCATAGCATGCCGAGGCAAATCATCTCCACTGGAGACTGAACCGATTGTACTCTGCACCATAAGAAGCTTAATCTCATGTGAACCAGTTTGTCGTAGGAACATCTATCTGCAAAGGGTTATATGTGCCAAGCAATCTCAGGGACATGACCCTCATAGCTGGTGGATATTGCAATAGCTCTATAGTCTGCACTCCTGTTGGATATCATCGCTTTGTCTGTCTCCGCCCGAATTCATCTTTGGAGTTACGAGCTTGGCGTTGGTATCATCATGGTCTTGCAGGCTTCAGTCTGCAGTCCGAGACGTGATCTTCGGTGCTGCCATTATCCTGAGAGTTCTCGGTGTCATTATCCTCTTGAAAATGGTAGATTATTTGTTTAGGAGTCATCTCTTAAAAGAAGCGTACCTGTTTTTCTTTCAAGAAAGATACGAAACATGTAATAGATCTTATATTACTCTTATTAGATTTAATCAAGCTTGTATTTGAATAGATGTAATCGGAAAACTTCATAATAAAGCAGTGAATTGAAATGAAAGTATTGTTTGGATCTTGCATGGATTGTTTTGTGACTATTTTGTTTGGAATGGTTCGGCATGTGGCTCCTGAGTGGTGTCTGTCCCACAGTGGCACTTGCAAATTTTACCTCCGAGTGGGAGAAATCCCAGGAGTTGAGCCTCCGAGAAAGGAAATCCCTGTAACGGAGTTTGGCTCGATGTCGTTTTCGAGTAAGAGATATCCCAACTGCGGAGCTATGTTGTCGGGGTAGTGGTCATTGTGGACGAGTCCACGTCTTTCAAGAGACTCCCCGAGAGGTAGCTATCAGGGTAGGACCCGAGATAGGCTGTTAACTCACTCGAATAGGCATCAGGACGAAGGCCCAATATAGGCTGAGCCCGAGCAGTCATTGTGGGCGAATCCCCGTCTTTTAGGAGACTTTCGAGGGGTAACAGTCAGGGTAGGACCCACTATAGGGTGTTGACTAGCTCGGGTAGCCATCAAGGGGTAGCCATCAGGGTGAGGATCCGATGTAGGCTGAGCTACGAGTGGTCTTTGTAAGAGGTTGTTGACTCATTCGAGTAGCCATCAGAGCGAAGTATAAAACATCAAAATAAAAGAACTTGCATAATTTTTTCATTGGATATTACATTGTTTTATACAGAGTATCGTTTCAAGTGAAAAGAGTTCCAGTGCTTCTTAAGGATCTTCCCATCCTGATTTGTGCTAATGAATAAGCGCTTTAGTTGATAGACTCGGCTGGGGTCTCTCCGGCCTCCAGATCTCCTCCTGGTTGAGGACAAACTCTTCGAGGTATCCACGTTGTACTAGATCCTCAAGGTGTCTTTTGAGGGTCCAGTAATGCAGGGTGGCGTACCTCTGACTGCCATGAAAAGAAGAGTATCCTCCCATTTCTAGAAGATCCGAGTCGTGCTTGTTTGGCTTGGGAGTCTCACCCAGGGTTGATACTTGATGACGTGAAGAATCTGATCAATCGATAACTTTAGGAGAGTGAAGACTGAGTCGTACTTGATCTTGTTATCAGGGAAGTGTTTTCGTTCCTCTTGAGTGTTAGGGTGTGATGCCCCTTCATCTGCTACCAGGAGGGACCGGCTCTGTGGCTCTCTGGATTCTAATGTGGTGAGGTTGTTCGGGAGCGCATTTAGTTTAACTTGAAATGTAAGTCGGTCGGAGCTGAGAGATGTTGATGGACTTCGAAAGATGTGTTCACTTGGACTCCCCTAGCGCTCAACTCAATGACTCATTGTTGAGCTTTTCAAAAAGTCTTTATCTGCGTGAGAAGCGGGCAGTTAATTTGCATTACCGCTTCTTGCTCGCACTCGACGGTATCGCAATGGATGGCGACCAGTTCTCGCTCACGATCTTCCTGGGCCCGCTATTCATTCAGTTGTCATCGCAAGGCAGCCACTCATTGGATAAGCTGTCCTCGGGAATGTTGATAACTCGAGTTCGCCGGAGGCGTTAACATCAGATAGTGGGTAGTGCTCTTATGCGCCAGGGTTGGTTGAAAACTTTTTGAGGATGTGAAAAGGTATGGGATTGGGAGAGCTTTGAGTGTGGACTCAAAAGATCTCAATGAAAGCACCAAATGCGGTGGGTAATTCTTGGAGGAGTTATCCATGCACCAAATTGTATAGATTGATGGATAAATTTCAGCAATCAAACCAAAGCAAACGCACAGATTTACGTAAAAACTCGAAAGGGAAAAATCATGGAGAATAAGAGAGAGGGTTCCACTATAATTTAGAGAAAATTAAAACAGTGACTCTCTAGTCTCACGCGCTAGGATTTCCGGGTTGATTGATTGTCCTCTCGTTGGAAGAGGTTTACTATTTATACAGGTGGATATCAGTTGGATAAGGTTACAGAGTTCTCATCATCTGAACATCTATCATATCTCAACTGCTTATCTTGGAGGCAGTTGGAGCCAAATATTCTTATTTGAATAGAACTCGTATTTTTCTTCATCCAGTGGGGTCTATCCAGCTGCCAATGTGGTTGATCCGCTCTAAAACTGTAGCCGCCGGATTCAAATAAAGTTTTGACTTGGAGATAGGGGTACTTGTAACTGATTCTATCTTTATCCTATGGTTGCTTGACGTGCCCGGAGTTTAGATGAGATTAGGACTCTTTTTCGGATATTCTGGGTTTGGACACGTGTCACGCAATCGTCCAAAGGCTGGATGGACATGTGTCGTGATCTCGAAGGGGTCAAAAACTAACCACTACAATTATGAAAAATTAAATGTTAATTATCATCTCTCTTTTCATTTTTGGCTACCAATGTGTGCTTCCTTTTTCAGTCATGGGTTTTATTATGGGTGTGTGGTTGTTGGAGGGTGGGGTGTGGTGAAGTAAGGGGTCCATACCATATAAACGATAAGGACTGCTACAATTGGCATCCCCAAATAGTTGGTTGGGAAAAATAAGACCAGAAGGTCAACCAGGACTATCAACCACACAACCACCCATATCTTCTTAACCATGATATTCATGCATTCAGTTCTAATGCATCAGTTAGACTTGATCATTATGTACTGTCTCATTGATCATCATGTACTGTCTCATTAAAGTTCCCCCATTGGATTCAATGTGTGCCTTTTTCTGTAAATATTAACCTCTTGAGTAGCCTGTTTGGTTTGTTACAAGTGGGAGGAAAAGATGTTAGTGGAAAATAGGGAGGAAAGGTGAGAAAAAGGTAGAGAATTGGGATTTATGCAAGTAAGTTTTTCGGTATTTGGTTGTAATGTGAAAGTGTAAGTGATGAGTATATTGTGTTTTCCAGTGTTTGGTTAGTAATGTGGATGTGAAAGTTGACCACAAAGTTGATCGCAAAATAATATTAAAATAAATATTAATTATGAAGGTTTTTTTTACTGTAATTAGACTGTGAGTGGGATTTACATGACCACAAAATTAACTATTTTGAATTATAACTTATTACAAGTGAGATTTTTAATACCACAAAATTAACTATAGTACCCTGCAAGTGGGAAAATGACAGTGTAAAAGGAAGGTGTAAAACGGAAAAAGAAAAAGAAAAAGAAGTTTCCTCATTTTCCTTTTCCGGTTCCAAACAAGAACCGGAAGTGGGAAATGAGTTTTCCCCCTTCCGCTTTTCCCCACTAACACCCCAAACCAAACACACCATTAGATGGATCCAGTCTTATCTGCATTCTTTCAGTCCGCTCCTATCTAAAGAATCTGTGATTCTTACATTCCATGGCCCAAAATGCTAAATAACTGTGTCTACAGGCCAAAAAGGTGGGGGGAAAGGGAGAAGCAGCGTTTCAAGTCAAAATCCCAAATGATAACAACCCATAAATATAACTAACCACACAACTGCCAAATAAACCGATAATGAACATAAATCTGACTTGTCAAAACTATAATAATAAGAAATACGGGCTGCCTTCTGTTTAGGACCAGAATATCGTCCTCAGCATTAGTTTTGTTCCTTTGGGCTTTACAGTATTTATAGACATACTGCAAATGAGAAACTTAAGCAATTATCAGAATATTAGGTAATTCCTACTGTCAAAACACGAGTCCAATTATCATGACAACATTTTGCTACAGCCAAAAGTACGTGTTCTGCAAACACTAAGAATAGATTAGGAAACAAACTGAATTTTAAGAGAGAAATTACAGTATAGGATCAGAACAGTATATGTCAATGAAAAGAAAAGGCTTCCAGTACGTCCTAAACAAGAAATCCATTGCCTTCTATAGTCCATCTAGTTAGAGAATATCGAGTAGAAGAGTTTGAAAGCACATAGTATATTTGCATTAAACATATTTACATAAGAAAGCCAAGAAGAGAATATCATATTGAAATTATATAAACCTCTAAACTCTGACATTGTTTCCTAGTGAAAAGTTACTTGTCAATTAGATTGCTACAAACATATTAAAGTTAGACATTTCAAGTGCTGAAATGCTTAACTTGCCTGTTTGGCCATATGCAAAACATGTTGCCTTCATACGCTGAAAATAGCCGGAACAATTGGCTCCACAGTCTCATGATATACCTAAGATATCCAAAGAAACACCAAATTGGTAAAGAAATCACTAGTGCAGTGCCAGGAAATTGTTCGGAGTCCATTTAGTACTCACTTCATCATTTGATACATCCTCGTCCAGGACAGCATCAAATACAAATTCATGTCTCTCAACATACTCTGTTAAATCAACCTAAAGGAAAACATTGATATCAAAAGTTGGCAGGAAATGAACAATTCAATTCAATCATGAAGTATTCCTATATGTGATTATTAAAAAAGCCATGAAGGATTCCTTGATGCAATTACTAAAAAGATTGAGGACCATATCCACTGGAGAGGAGAGACTTATTATCATACACACGAATAAATTAAAGTGAAATGTTGAACATGAAACTACCAGTAATGCTATACAAAAGTGCAACACACACACACACACACAAAACAATTATTCTCTAAACCCTGAAAGGATTTTTTGGAAATCACCTCCTTGGTCTGCCAGCCAACAAATGAAACCAACTTTTATTCATATAAATAATATCTCTATGTGGTATAAACAAGTATGGATAAACAGAAAGAAAAGCAAACTTGGCCATTAAGATTGTTAGATATATTGGTAATTAGTTATTGGTAGGGTTATTTGATTATAGAGTCCTAATAGTACTTGGAGTCTTATAGAATCATAGTATTACCATGAGTCATAGTTTGTGTAGGATTTGGTTTTTGTGAGGTCTATGTAAAGATATTATTACTCATTGCTATATGTAATTGTATTTTGTAACTCTTCTTAATATCATAAACATGTATTCCTTTGTAGTTTAACATGGTATTAATATCTCCAAAAACATGTGTGAGAGCGTGTCAGACAATGCAGTTTCAAAATAATCTTTTTTTTGCACATAAATCTCCACTAACAAGATGCAAACTATTTGAGAATCTAGACTAATGTCATGTTCTGCTACCGCTCTACAAAATTGACCCTAGTCCTCCATGTGTCAACATGATCATCATCTAGAATCCCAACTATTATAACCTTGATTTAAATCCGTCTATCCATACCCCTACAATTAATAGCTTTAACTAAATTTAACACATTATATTTTTAAATTAAAGTTGTATATTTCAGAGCATATTTATTTAAGATTAATCTAATTATTTAGAGGTTCACGCAACTATTCTTTTTTCTTTTAAGAGTAATGTAACAGTCGTTTGAAGTTACAAGTCTTGATAAAACTCTCTCAAGGGATAAAAGCATGGGTTTTTTTGCACGTGTCATAGATCTAATAAAGTTAATAGGTGTAGTGGTCAAGATCTGACTAACCCCAGGGATCGCAACACGTGTCCCACCACGCCAGAGGTACCTCAAACAAACAACACGCTCAAGATATCAACGGCTCACATGCAACCCCGAGGAGAGAGAGTCCCGGGCCCAACCCCGAGACACATCCCAACTCCGAGGAGAGGACCCCGAGTCCCTTCTCACCCTGATATCTGTGACTTCCAGACTCGCCCTGACTTCTACTGGACTCGATTCAACAGCAAGATTTTCGAATCGCCAGAATGATTACGCTTATCACAAAATCCCTACGTTCTAAATACTCTCATATTCAGTGGGACAGTTATGAATAGTGGCGGATATCTCGACATGCCAATCCCAACAATTAAACACGATAATCTAAGTGGATATGGAAGGATCTTAACTGCGGATCATGAATCACGAAGAAAGATCCGCACCATCAGTTACACCAAATAGCTTACTAATAGACCAACACTCCTCCACACAAAGGAAGGCGAAGAAGACAAAGAAGATGAATACTTGTAATGAGAAAGCCCTCTTGTAACACACAAAGAAAAATAGTGAATCCTTCCTCTCTCTTCTCCCCGTGATTTTTCCCATTCTGTGTTTCCACATAAAATTCATGTCTACGTCTGTTTGTTAATTGGATTTTTATACTCTGAATCATTCTAGGCAGACCCCCCTTTGCTTGGTGTGAGGTCAATCGTTCGATCAATCGCATAGGAAAATCTCCACCACAAACTGATGCTTTCATTGAGATCTGAGTCCCAATGCACAGATTTCTTCTTTACCAAACTCATCCTCAAAAAGCTTCTCCACCAAATCATGGTCTCGAAGAAACAGTCGACCACCGGCGAAGAGACCACCTCCAAAGGTAAATCTATGGCCACTGCTGGTGACATTATTCCCCAGGGAGCCTGGCCCATCATAGAAGATACCGTCTCTGCGCCTTCACAGAGGGCAACCGGAGACATCTACTCATTTACGAAGCCCAACTCCAAATGTTCGCCGACATGAAGGAAGAATTGGCAAAGCAGCAAGCTCTATTCGACCACGAACGGCAGTAAGCAGAACAGGATCTAGAACACACAGGCCGCGAATGGGAGGAGATGAAACACCTGAACGGTCAGCTCCTCGCCCAGATCGCGGTCCTCCAGAACACCTGAGTACCGCTCTTATCGCCAAAGAGGTCCAGTCTATGGAGGCTACAGGTGACGAACAGTCTCAAATTCGGAGGCGTCGTAGAGCAGCTTCCCCCACCCCATCGGAGCAATCCAACGACGAGTCAAGATCTCATCATCCCCGCACGAAGGATTGATCTGATCAGTCTCAGAGGAGAACTAAGCCATTCATCCGTATCCAAGATCTCAATAAGCTCATGCAAGAGCGAGTTAAAGAAGCGAGAATGTCACATCATTGCAGATTCAGGGCCATCGCCATTGATGCATCCAATTCTACCTTCTCCGAGACCATATTGGAATACGAATTTCCCAAGAAGTTCATGATTCTGACCTTTGATTGCTACTCCGGTCAGGGCGACCTAGTTCAGCACCTCCGTCAGTAATAGGACAAGAGGTGATCCATTCTAAAAGCGACTCCATCTTGTGCCGAATCTTTCCCTCCAGCTTGAAAAAGGTAGCCTCAGACTGGTTCTACTCCCTTCCACAATGATCAATCCACGGCTTCAGAGATCTCACCAAGTTATTTCTCGCTCAATACTCTTCCCATCAGGAGTTCAAGCAGACAGTCTCAAGACGTACATCACCTCCTCTCCGTTAAAATGAGGCACTCCGACAGTCTCAAGACGTACATTAGTTACTTTCAGAATCAGCGGGCCAAAGTACACAATTGCAGCGAAGACGCGTCCGCCCTCGCATTCATCAATGGACTATGGATCACTCACCTACTGTACAAGCATCTGGTGAAATATAACGTCGCCCGTTGGAGTGAGGTTCTGTATCGAGCCCAGCTATACATCCAATTGGAGGAGGCAATGAAAAGCTCCGCTAACCCATATTTTCAACCGCGGCGATGACAGGACAAAACTGAAGCCACAGTAAGGAGGGCCCTCCATTGACATCCAGGGTCACGGGCAAGGCGCTTTCAAGAAGCAACCATCTCTGCACCCTCAGCAGAACCAACCCAGAGTGATGTAAAACCACCTGGATCGCAATCACCTTCAAATCACAACCAAATTTAAATTGCGAATAAGATAAAATTGGGTTTCCACCCCTTGCACGGGCTTCTCACCCTAAACTCGAGAGCAGCAGAACTCAAGATTTAACAAATAATTTGAGGAAAAGTTTTAATCATTCATTAATTCCCAATACAATAGTCTAGGGGGCCTTATATAGGCTTTACAAGAGAGGAGTACTGGGAAATAACCGATGTGGTACTAAACGCCCACAAAGGAACACAAATAAAGCTAAAACACCAACTCAAATAAAGCTGAAACAAAACACTAAATCATCTAAATAAGCTAAGGCATGAAAAGATAAATGGGAACTGCGTGATGTCCTCATCAATTCCCTCGGGGTGGGAGGAACTCGACCCCGTCGAATGAGGACTCTCCTCACGAAGTATCTCAATCGGGCCAAGGTGGTGGTCGTGGCAGCAGCAAGGGTGCATCATGTCGAGACCATGGTGGCGGAGGAGGAGCTAGTCTCCATGACAGATCGGTGGTGGAAGATAGCAGCACGATCAAGGAACAGAGAGTAGAGTGAGGTGCATCGTCCTGGCTGAAAGCGGAGCTGATACCAGGATCCCACGGGCTATCCAACTCGTAAGCAATGTGCGCAATCCTCTTCAGAGTCATTTCGAAATCTTCACGCCAAGCGTGCAACTTTCTCGTGGCCTCAGAGTGACTCGTAACCATCACCCTATCATCAACTGTAAATTCCCGCAAAATACTATATGGGTATGCAGCAAATTTGTAGGTGTTATTGCAAATTGCTATCAGCCTAGTGATATCATCAATATGTGCAACAGGCAGATGCAATGCAGTAGGTATTCTAAACATAACTCCGAACGATGGGAGAAGGAGAGATATACTATGCCTAGAGGGACACACATCTAACGATGGAGGTATACAGGACTCGAACACAAACTCTAAACAACCTGAGAAAGAAGTATTAGAAACCAGTTGCTGGACCTTGGCAAGAAATTCAGGTGACTCCCTAAAAGATGAATTGTAAGGAATGACCATAAAATTAGTTCAACACAAGGAGACTCGAATGGCTGATTAGGCACAGTGGGTATATTAGGTTCAACTATCTCGTCCACGTCATCATTGGCACTATCAGAAGACATGTGAATTTCACCATAATTTGTGTGACAGAATCAACTGCTATGTCTTCAATTATATTAACAGTTTTAGAAGAAACTTGGTCATCCTCAACAGTCTTCGAATCGTCAACTTCATCAGTGGGCACAATTCTAAGATGCTGACTCTCTGAGGGGCACTGATAATTATAATGTCCATAGCCCTCACATTTAGAACATCTGACCTTGGCATTACTAGCGTTTTGAAAGTCAAGTCCAGTTTTAATGCAACATCAAAGCATCTTCAACAGTGTCTAAGTCATAGGGGCCAGTAATCATAGCACGTTTTATTTTAGGCCGTAAACCCCAATAAACCTAGTTAGAGTCTCAGAAGGGTGCTCTCTCACTTCACTACGATGGGTTAAGTCCTTAAATATGGTAATGTACTCATGAACGGACATATGACCCTGATGGAGGTTGTGTAGCTGGTCTAAGTGGGAGTCCCTATAATGCTGATTAGTCATGATAACTCAAGCAAGCAAGCAGATGCAGTGAAGAGCCCTAAAGTCAATTAAACTAAATGTATGCACTAAACAAAATTCCCTAAAGTTTAAGGCTTACATAAAAATGCATTCCTAAAATGATGAAAAGATGCAACCACTAGATCGAAGCAAATAGCACTTCTACCAACAAATTATAGCAATCCGTATAGTAGTTGCAAGTAATCAACAGTAATGAACTAGGTCAAGTTGTGATATCACCTGAGGTGGAGTCGTTCACGCCCAAACGCAAAATTTTCGAAGATTCCCCAGAGAAATACTCACACTCAAGAGTTGAGATCACCCACAAGATTCTCGGACAGCGGTGATACGAAGTGGAATCTGGATGCCTCGAGAAGGGCGCAAATTGGGCCCGAATCGGGGCAGAAACAAGCCTTGAACTGTGGTGTGCTGATCTATTGAGTTGAATCTGGAAGGCGATCAGAGCTTGAACCAGATTGTGACTGCTGTAGGAGCGTAGTACAGGTTGTCACGAATCCACTGCCTCAAAAACGGCTCGATTTGGACTTGAAACGAGCCCTGAACGGCCGTCGGAAGCGATGCTGCGAGTCTGGACTGAGTCAACTCAACTCGGTTGCTGACGTCAGCAGTGACGTCAGCAGAAACTGACTGCTTTGACCGGGCCGGGTCTAGAGTGTTGGGTCGGGTCGTTGGATCCGACCCGGTTCAATCCCTTCTTTTTTATCCAAATCGGGTTCTCAGAGAACCCGCTCCGCCCTATTCGCAGGGTGCTTTTATCCCTCCCTCGATCTCCGCTAGGGCTCGCGACAAGGAGCGGCCTGCGGTGGCGGTGGCGGTGGCGGTGATCGCGGCGAAGGCACGGCGGGATCCCGTCGGCGGGGGGGTTCGACGAAGCTTCAGAGGGCTTCGATGAAACACTGACGGCACCAGGGGCGGAGAAGATGGCGTCGAGTGAGGAGTAGACGGCGACTGGAGCGGCGGCTCTGGTGGCGGCGACCTGGGGCGATCGCCGGTGAGACTCCCTCGACGTGCTGGGGAGAAGAGGCGTTGGAGATCGACGGCGACGGTGGCTTCGTCGATCGGATGCAACGTTGAAGATGAAGACGAGCGGTGGTGACGTCCGAGGAAGATGGTAGAGCTCCGATGAGACCTTGGTGGGGGAGATCCGATCGGTGGGGCTTCAGTCGGAGGCGCCGGAGAAGAGAAGACGTCGGATCCGCTCTGATCGAGGCTCGGATCCACTTTGATCAGGGCACAGATGGCAGCTAGGGTTACGGCGATGTACGAAGTCCGGTGGCGCGGCACCGGAGGTGGTGCGAAGGCGTTGGTTCTGGCGTTGGCCGTGGGGTGGTTGTTCCTCTCTCTTCCCCGATCAAACCTGGATTTGAGAGGCGGCGACTGAGATCTGTTCACAGGGCGGGTTTGTTGCCGCCTTGCAGAGATCGGCGGAGAGACGTGGATCTGCGAGCTCCGACGAGACCGGGAGGAAGACGACGGGGATCTGTTTTCATGGGCGGAGTTGTTTTTGACTTGCAGAGATCGGCGGCGGAGGCTCACCCGCAGTCGACGATTGACGAAGATGGGGCGTTGGATGGCGGTGGTGGAGGCGTGGCTGTCGGCGGTGGAGGCGTGGCTGTCGACGGCGGCAGAGGCGCGGCGGAATTTGGTGAACAGGGAGAGAAGATGAACAGTGGGAATTTGGATTTTCGAAGGATTTTTTTTTTCACTGTATATTTTTTTTTCTGAACAGTGTAATCTTTTTTTTTCTTTTTTTTTGACTGGATCTGGTATATAGATCTAGGGTTTGGGAGATTGAAAGAAAATTTTGGAAAAGACAATATTTGAAGGGGATTGAAAACCTGTGCTCTGATACCAAAATGATGTAAAACCACCTGGATCGCAATCACCTTCAAATCACAACCAAAATTTAAATTGCGAATAAGATAAGAATTGGGTTTCCACCCCTTGCACGGGCTTCTCACCCTAAACTCGAGAGCAGCAGAACTCAAGAATTTAACAAATAATTTGAGGAAAAATTTTAATCATTCATTAATTCCCAATACAATAGTCTAGGGGGCCTTATATAGGCTTTACAAGAGAGGAGTACTGGGAAATAACCGATGTGGTACTAAACGCCCACAAAGGAACACAAATAAAGCTAAAACACCAACTCAAATAAAGCTGAAACAAAACACTAAATCATCTAAATAAGCTAAGGCATGAAAAGATAAATGGGAACTGCGTGATGTCCTCATCACAGAGCCTATCAAGTTTCTGACAGCTTCACTCCGTTGAAGCTCCCGATCCAGGACGTTTTCGAGACCATCAAGAGTCAACCATGGGTTAGTCGTTCGGAGACCAAGACGCACAACCCTGGTCGTTTCGGAGCAAAAGACAATTGTTCATTCCACGACAACAAGGGACCCGAACTTCTAAGTGTCGACCTCTCCAAAAGTACCTTGAAGATCTTATCCAACAGGGCTATTTTCAAGAGTACATCCTCGCACCCAGAGCCTCCTCTGAGACAAAAAGATAATGGGAGATCTCGTCTCCGAATCAATATCAATACATGGTCACTTAGTACAGAACGATTGACTGATACTAATCCAAGAAGTAAAAGCAGGGAAGTTCCTCAAATGAAAAAAAACTCCATGTATTTCATTTACTTTCATGTATTTTTAAAATCATTTAATAAAAATGCATTCTTAACAGCTTTCATACATCCTTCTAAGGGTCTGTGAAACCTGCTCATCAGCCCCAGCACGACTAGCCTACACGCTTTCTTCTCCTGACGAAACGTACGAGGGATTTCCCCACTCGAGAACGATAACGCAGGTATTCATCTCCAGAATCATCATTCTGATCAGATTACTGCTAATTTCAGCTCCACGAAGGCTCCCTTCACCCAGGGATCTTCGTCTTTGTGCGTTCCAAAGAGGGAAGCCCTCACTTGAGAACGGTTACACAAGCATTCACCTTTGGGCGATTCCTCAAGCCCATTCCTGATTGGGCAACTACCCTCCAGAAGGCCAATCCCCAATCAGGCAACTGCTACCCTTACGTCTCAACAGTCCGAAAGGTTAATCTCCACCAGGCAACTGCCATAATTCATCCCCAATCGGGTGACTACCGTCCGGAAGGTTCATCCCCGATTGGACTACTGCCAGTTTGTCTGTGTTCTGAGGGAAGCCCCCACTCGAGAATCACAGTACAAACGCCTATCTCTAGGTTCCAAGGCTCATCCTTAATCGGACAACTGCCCCCAGAAAGCTCATCCCCAATTGAGCAAGTCAAAAGCCTATACCAGGTCTCATCTGGACGGCTGCCTAAACGTCCGACAACCCCGACAACCGACGTCATGCCTCCACAAGCTGCCAAGCAACGTATAATCGGGCAGGATTCATGTCATAGCAGTCGTACAAGCACATCAAGAACAAGAGACAACACAGTCAAAGAAAAAAATAATCTCTTTTATTGATGATAGAAGAGTGATACAATTTCTTATTACATCAGTTCTTGTTACAAAAAAAGAGAATACAAATGGACTCGGCTAACTCTGCCTATGCCCACCACTTCGACTCTCTGACCATCCCTGAGACCTCCCAGGCCAGCCGCTTATGCTCTCAATCCAATTGCTTGGCCCCTAGGGCTGACGTCTCGTACCTCTGACCCGATCGCTGGTGCCCCGGTCCGACCGCTTGCTCCCGAGCCAACCACTAGTGCCCTCTGCTCGACCACCAGAGCTCAAGATCGAGACTTGAGAGCGCAACACATGTGCCTTCATAAGTAGATCGTCGTGGGCTCTCCCGAGTTCGTTATAACGATCGCATTGGCGCTCAGCATCAACCTTTAGCTCTTTAACATCGCCTTCGCGGCGCTTCAAATCCTTCTCCAAATACCGACCTTCTGCCTCAGCTCGAATCTCTCGCGCATTCCCAATCGATCTGGGCCCGAAGCGAAGCAATCTCCGACTCGTCTGAGGCAACCCTCTCCTGTAGCTTGGATATATCATCCAATGTTTTCTTCAACTTCTCAAGCCGCCCCAGGAGCCTTACATCCAGAACAGCCTTATCCCGCCTCAATCCTGCCATCACCTCCAGCATATCACGCGATTTCAAGAATACCTTGTACACCCTTTCTTCGCTCACCATCACATTGTGGTTAATCAGTTCGCGGTCCAGCTGGACAGTGAGAAAGTCGAGCAGCTCGCGCTCTATATCGCGGGGAAGCCCGGGCAGCGTCCGATACAGACTCTTCGCGACCCTCCTCCGCCGAGCATTCAAGAAGTCCAGCAAGAATCCAGGCCTATCTTCAAGATTCGGCGCAAGCCCATCGCCATCATCTTCGGGGTCAGAACCGTCGGTCTCACCGCAGCCTCATCGAGAAACTTCACACCCGAGGGACCAGCCCTTGTAGAGCCTAAAAGAGCACGGGGCACTCTTGGTTCCCATGAAGGCCACTGAGCCGACATTCACAACGGCCTTGAGACAATAAAAGGCAAGACAAATTCAAATAGAGAGTGGAGAAATTTTTTCATTCATTTATTTGTTCAGTTTTACATCGAATTGATACAAAAAAAAAACAAAATGCGCAAACACTTACTTTGTCTTTCTGAGAGGCCTCGAAGGGTGGAGTTGGGAGATCTGCGCCTTCAGAGGCACCGCGAGTCGAGGTCCCGATGGCTGAAGCATCCAGGGACCCATTATCAGGAGAGCAGCATTGCTGGATGGAGCGCTTGAGGAGGCTCCTACCTCCACGACAGAGGCACCGCACGTTGAAGGACGTCTCAGGCCTTGGCTTTCGAAGAAGGCATCAACTTCCAGTGAATATCTTGAGGTCGCGCCTCGCTTCTCGTCCTCGTATCCATCCAGCAATGCTTGACTACCGGGCCCAAGTTCGAGGCAGTCAGGATGGGTCTGCGCTCATCCTCCGACTCGGCCTTCCAAGGGCCGGACACCCGAACCATAGTACCTCGCATACCATGGTCGATGTCCATTATGTTCACAATAAGCTTCTCGCACCCACTTTGGGGCACGAAGTGTGCGTCTTGGGGAGTCTTCCTCGGCGCGTTGGCAGCGCAAAAGACCTCGCGTTGGCACGCATCTGGGACGCTCAAAGCGCAAAGGGCCTCAAATCCCAGCACGGAGGCAACCCCGGACAACTGTGAGGGGACAATTCAGAGATGACTCCGAACGTCGCAGACAAACAGTGTCAGCGCAACTTCAGCCCCAATGCCAGAATCTGAGGGTGCATGTAGAGCCACTATTGGGCGGAGGCAAAGTGAAATTCGTACCCTCGGGGCAAAACTCAACCTCGATCCCGGGGGAGAGGTGAACGCCATCATTGGCCAGGTACTCATCTACATCCTTCTGGCTATGAAGCTTGGTGGTCCTTGGGCCAGGTACTCACCTATATCCTTCTGGCTATGTAGCTTGGTGGTCCTTGGGTCGAAATCCATGTCGGCCCTGGTTCTAAACTGAGATCCCTTCCCCTTCTCTCATCCATCCCGACCTTGCCCTTGCTCGCGTCGCTGACAGCACCAAGCTTGCCTCCCTTCTTCATCTCTAAAGACGATTGAGTGATGAAAACGATTGAGTGATGAAGATTTGGGGACAGAAAGATCACAACTAGAACGGTGAAGGTCGAAACTTTAGAACAGTGTTCTAAAAAAGGTTTAAGCGGCTGATTAATCAGTCGTTTAAACGTTTTCGGCCTGAAACCAAACAGAACTTAAAGAAAGCGGTTGGATTACTCGGTCAGGCGATTAATTCGCTTAAGCGATGATTAAGCGTCTAATCAGTGATTAATTAGTGTTTGTTTAAATATTATTCAATCATTTTCTAAATGGGTTCAAATTTTGAACCCATTAAGCTAACTGAACTCAAACCTGATCCAATTATTAGGAATATAAATTGTCGCGAGTTGAAAAATTAGGGCTCGCGAGCCCTAAATTTATCCGCATCCTTGATCCTCCTGCGACAACAAAAACTCCTGAATCTCACGAAGAAACTCTCGATACTCACGGCGACGAGATGATGAAACTCCCAAAGCCCTAATTTTATCTGAAGCTCCCGAAGCTCACAACGGCGATGATCCTCCTAGGGATTAGGGCTCCCGAAGCTCAACGACGACGAAAAAGTTCACAAAGTGTTGATCCTCCTGTGGCGAATTCTCCTTCGACGATGACCTCCCCTTGCGGTTGATCCTCCCACCGCGATCTCCCTTTGTGTCGACAAAGACCTCCCCCTGCGATCAGCTCTCTGGTCAGCAACAAAGCGTCGATAGCGACCTCTACTTGCATCGACGATGTCCTCTCCTTGGTCAGCTCACTCAACCTCGTGTGCACGTATTTTGCCCAGGCTCTTACCAATAATCTTTATTTATTTTAATAGAAGGAGTGCCTCAAGCGTGAGGAGGATAGAGTAGCACATTACTTGTAGTTGCATCTAATAATGAGCCAAAGTTGTTGGAGGTATTTTACTTTTTAAAAGAAATACATATATTTGTTCATTTAAAAAGCATTTTTAACAATAGTTGTTGGAGGTGAAGGTTCATGATGTACTTTGAATTGATTGACATTATTACTTTTTAAATTCATCGTAGTATTAGCAATTTAATTTTTCAATTTATATTTGCTATATCTTTTATGCTTTTTTTAGAGTTTATAGAATTCAAATTTGCATGTTTTAAGTATTATAATATTATTATACATAAAAATGATAATAAAACGTGTAATCCGTTCAATCACCGTTTAAACCGTTTAAGCATTATGCGCTATCGGACCGCACGCATACTGAATCGCTTTTTAGAACATTGTTTCAGAAGCTTCGAGATCAGGGCTCAAAGTATCGCCCGTTCCGATTCCGACTCGGCCGAGTCAGAACCGGAATGTTGGTGACCGAGACTAGATCATTTCACGAGTTAGGGAATATGGCCATGATAGCTTGACTCGACCAAAACTCTGAGTTGACTTGGCCAACCCTGAATCGGGTTAACTCGGCCGATTTGGCCGAGTCAACTCGAAGTTTTGGCCGAGTTGCGCCTGTGAAAGGACCAATTGGCGTCCCGTGAATGAGCAGTTTGGCTCTAGTGATTTTTCACCTTTGCTCGCCTTTAAAAATGAGTGGATGGAGAGGTGGATGAAGAGATGGAGGCGGCAAAACAGCAAGCAAAGAAAAAAAATTACATGCATCTCCGTCGGAGCACCACTGTCATCTCCGGCGTATCCCCCTCTCCCGTCGCTTCCTCCTCCGGCCCTCACCACCGTCATCTCCGGCGTCTTCCTCC
The DNA here is from genome assembly GCA_038442645.1 of Agave tequilana. Lineage (NCBI taxonomy): Eukaryota > Viridiplantae > Streptophyta > Magnoliopsida > Asparagales > Asparagaceae > Agave > Agave tequilana. The sequence continues at coordinate 27,141 of JAVJIF010016084.1, forward strand.
TCCGGCCCTAGGTGCTCCCTCCCTCTCCCTTTCCCTTCCACTCTTGTCTCTCTCGCTCTCTTTGGATCTCTCTATCCCTCTCCCATCTCTCTCCTTCTGTCCCTCCCTCTCCCTCTACCGTCTCTCCCCCTCTCCCTCTCCATGAATCCCTCCCAATCTCTGAATCTGAATCCTCTGTCTCATACTCCCTCTCCTATCTCTCTCCCTCTGTCCATCCCTCTCCCGCCTCTCCCTCTCTCTAGATGTCTCTTCGTCTCTCTCTCTAAATTAGTTTAATTTAATTTAACTATTTCATGTAGTTAGTTCAATTTATTTTAGTTTAGTATAACTAATTTAATTTTAGTTAATTTAAATTTAGTTCACTTATTGCAGTTAAATTTAATTCAGTTACACCCATTCATTTAGTGTAAATTTAATTTAATTAATTTAATTAATTAAGTTCATTTAATTGAATTAAACTTAACTTAATGTGTTTTAAGTAATTTTAGTTAACTTAATTTAGTTTATTTAATGTAGTTAAATTTAATTCAATGGGATTCAAATCTGTGATAGCAATAATAATAGGAGAAACAATGGTGTTGCGGGAGGTACCTATGGTGTTGGAGTAAGGCAACAAGGTGGTGCTGATATGGGATTCAAATTATTATGCCACACAGGATACTGATCATGGAGGCCGATTAGGGATTTCAGATCAGTAGAGGCATTTGGATCGCCTAGTTAATTTTTTTTTTTATGATCATTCAAGTGGACATGAGAATTACTCGTGGGTTATCATAATCTTGAAGGTCATGTGCAGGATTTGGGCTTAACATCAAGCGAATATTATGATATGGGATATGGCTATGGTCAGACACCACAACTTGAGAGATCTGCAAGTACTAGTTAAACATTTACCAGCGTAGAATATTATTATCATGGTGCTGATATTGCACAACTGCCACTGCCATATTACTCTGGTGATACATTCTCTACCCAATCATCTCTGCCTTCTGGAGCACAGCAGCATTCATCATATTATCCTTATGGATCTGATTTTTTTACTTATTACAGGGATGATTACAAAGATGATTTTGTGGCTCATCGCAATTCAATGAGGAAATGACTATATTATCAGGTATTTATGAATGTATTTTGTGAAATTTACTATAGATGCATTTATTTTGATATTTTAATACCGTGACGTATGTACTAATGCATTCTCTTCACGTTGAGTGTGCTAGGTGATGTTTTAGACATGTACATCAATTTGGATGTCTACCATTTTTTAAGATTTGCCGTGATTTTTTCAGAATTTTCTGAGCTTTTTATGACGCATTTTGTGCGTATCACCCGAGTCCGTTCCGCGACGCCAAGACCGATGTGGAACGGTGCCCTCTGAGTCGGCGGCCGAGACCGCGACTTTGAACCATGTTAGAGATAATCTCTAGGGTTTGAAGGAATGCTTTTAAACCCTCAAATTTCTCGTATATACACCCCTCCACTGGATCAGAAGCCTACACGTGTCATCAAGGATCAGATCCGAACTGTCGTGCTTGATTCGTCGCACCAATCTCGTGCGTCGCACCAACCTCGACGCCCCTTCAAAAAGTGACGGTTATCTGACCAACGTAGCAGCGAATGGGACGTGCATTTAATGCCCTGAAAGCCTGTAGAGGCACACCACGAAAAGATAAAAACTGAAGCGACACTAACAGCCCAAGTTCAAGCTCAAGGGGTCTGCTCCCCTCCTTTTCTCTCGGAGTCCCCGGGGACACATAACTCCCAGGGGGGAGTTCTCGACCCCTGCTAAAGAGAGGGAAGCAGAGGGAGTGATAAGGACATCACGTGCTGCCTTTTATCACTTAGTCATTTTTTAGTTGTAGTTTATTTTTCCTAATTGTGTTTTCTTTTGTGTGGGCGTTTAGTACCACATCCGGTTATGCCCTAAAAGTTCACTTTGTAAAAGCTTATATAAAGACCTATATAAAGAGGCTCAACTCCTTGAATAAGGCAGACAATGAATAAATAAACTTTTTTTAGTTAAATTTCTTAACTCGTTTGAGTTCTTGAGATTGGGGTACGAAGCCCATGGTGTAAGGGGTATGAAACCTGTATAAGGGGTGTAAAGCCCAAATCTATTCTGGTTCTTTATCGTAAATCCTAATTTCTATTTTATTTCTTTTTTCAAAACCCTAATTCTCAAATTTTAGTTAAAGGTGATTGCAATCCTACCCGTTTTACATCAATTTGGTATCAGAGCTTCTGGTTCCAATCCCATTCAAATTTCTCTTCTCCCTTTTTCTAAACCCAAGCTTTTCTCAAATCCTAGATCTAGATCCAATCCTAGATCTATTCAAAGAAGAAAAAATCATTTTACTGTTCTAGTCCACTTGTTCATCTTCATCTCAGTTAAAAAAGAAAAAAAGAGAAAAATTTTACACTGAAGCAAAATTCCCCAAAATTTCCCTTCAAAAATCCAAAAAAAATCAAAATCCCTCACATTCTCCTTCACAGAGAAATCCAAACAAAAAGATCCCATTGTTCACTCATCTCCTTCACTCATCCCCTACTGTTCATCTCCATCATCTCCATCATCTTCAACATCACCTTAATCAAAAGCTATATCCTCTCAGATCTCCTCCACCGATCTTCACCGTCGCCGCCTTCGCACCGCCCTGCCAGCCTTCCTCCTCCGCCGCAACGCCCTCGTCAATGCCCTCGTCAACATCTCCTCCCTAGATCGACGTCGCCACGCCACCATTGTGACGATCAAATCTCCTCAACAACAGAAAACTTTCAAGATCCCTGCCCCTCACCGCCTTCACATCCCTCAGATCTTGTTGCATTTTTCCTCTGACAGTGCAGCCACCGTCTCCGGCCACTTCAACATCGATCTCTCATCCCCGTCTTCTTCTTCCTTCGTCGTCGATCAAACCTCATCCTCCTCATCTTCGATCACCGCCTTCAGCATTGACAATAACACGACAACCATCTCACCTTCACTACTGCAACCTCCGATCTCCATCGTCTTCGTCGTCGTCTCCATCTTTCGTCATCGCAGTCGCCGCCGTCACCCCTTCATCCCCGCCTGTGATCCGCTGCCACCTGAGAAGCCGACAACCCTAATTCTGGAGCTGGGGGATTTATACGGGTTTATCGGATTTGTTTCAAACCCAATCTAACCCATAGGCTGTCATTTGGGTCGGGTTTCAGCAGAACGGGTCGGGTCAGCCCGATATCAACCCAATTGAACCAATTAAAGGAATTCGGGTTTAAGTCTTAAACTGCTAGCATCTCCAGCCCGAATTCACTTCAAAATTTAACGGTGAACCCTAATCCGCCTGCTACAGTCTACCCAACTCGGTGCCACAGTAACGGGTCATCGCAGACCCATTAGCGCACATTCGTTGTTTTCGGGCTGTAACTTGCACATCCGACTCCGATTCAGGCGTTCTTTGAGGCGTTACGATCGTGAAGACAAGAGCTTTACATCGGCATCCACTACATGATTTTTTCTTAGTGATTTCAGCTCCTCAGTATGGGTATTTCTCCGAGGAATCTTAGACGAATTTTTCATTTGGGTGTGAACGACTCACCCTTCAGGTGATATCCTAACTTGAGATGAATTGTTAGCTGTTAATTTACTTGCAAAGCTATTATTTGGATTGCGATAATATGTTGAAAGAATTGCTATTTGCTTCTATCTAGTGGTTGCATCAGTATTTGTGATTTTTCATCATTTTAGGAGTGTATTTTATTTGCATTCAGAACTTGAACTTTTAGGGTATTTTATTTTTACTTAGTGCATGCATTTAGTTTACTTGAGTTTAGAATTCTCCACTGCATCTGCTTGGTTGCTTGATTTTGAATTTGTAGCATCATGAGTAGTCAACATGATAGGGACACCTTTTTGACCAGCTACACAATCTCTGTCAGGGTCATATGTCTGTTCTGGATTATATAGCCATATTTAAGAACTTAACTAATCATAGTAACGTGTATGAATACCATTCTGAGACTATAACTAGGTTTGTTTAGGGTTTAAGGCCTAAAATAAGACGAGTTATGATTATTAGCCCCTATGATTTAGACAATGTTAAAGAGACCTTTGATGTTGCATTAAAGTTAGACCTGACTTTCAAAATGCTAGTCAATACTAAGACCCCGCGTTCTAAGTGTGAGGGATATACACATTATAAGATATACACATTATAATTATCAGTGCTCCTCGGAGAGTCAACAAGTTAGAACTGTGCGTAGTAATGATGTTGACGGCTCGAAGGTTGTTGAGGATGACCACGTTCCTCCTAAGACTATTAGTATAATTAAGACATAACAGTTGATTGTAGTACACCGATTTTTTTGATGAGATCCACGTGTCTTCTGATAGTATAGGTCGGACGTGAATGAAATTGTTGAGTCCAATATACCCGCACTGCCTAGGAAGTCATTCGAATTCTCTTATGCTGAATATAGTTTTATGGTCGTTCCTACCGAGTCACATTCTAGTGAGGCACCTGAGTTCCTTACTATAACCCAGCAGATGATCTCTAGTGCTTCTTTAGAGTTTATCCCTGAGTACAGTTTATCATTAGCGGAGTTCGAGGTGTATCACATTAGGCATCCCATATTTATCATTTTCCCATTGTTAAGAATTATGCCTAGAGTGCCTACTGCATTGCATTTGCATGCTGCATATATTGATGATATCACTAGGCTGATAGCAATTTGCTATGATCCTACAAATTTGCTGCATACCCATATAGTATTTTGCAGAAATTTATAGTTGATAATAAGATGATGGTTACAAATCCCCCTGAGACCATGAAGAAGTTGCACGCTTGGCGTATAAATTTTGATAGGATTCTAAAGAGAAGTGTTTCTACTGTTTACGAGCAGAATACCCTATGAGATCCTGGTGTCAGCTCTGTCTTCAGTAGGGATAATGCACCTCAATCTACTATATGTGCCTTGATCGAGCTGCCATCTTGCACAGCCGACCTGTCACGGCGACCAGCTCCACAGCTGTAACACCCCAATCCCGTGGCCCGTGGGTATAGAGACATTACTGCGACGTATATATACGGGTCAGAAATACCCTCACATTTATACGCTAAGCATTAGTACAGGCAAGAATCAAAGTACAAAAGTACGTGATGCATTATACATTCCAACATATGAATATAATTACAAAGTTCACAGAATATGACACAATATTACAAGAATATTACATCACCGATAGGCGCAAATGCGAGAATACAATGAGATATACATTTATGAACAGTACAAAATACGCTCACGAGTTACAAAGGAAAACTCGAAAGACGAGCAGGGGGCCTGAAAGGATAAGGCACCGGGCAGGTCAACCGCTGATCCACGACGCTATCATTGCGAAACTTTTATCAACAGGAGTCCACCACGGTCCAAGCTCCAAGATCTGAACATTCAGGTCCAGGGGAGTCAAAACTCCCCAACATGCGGTGAGATGAATGCCAAGTGACGTGCACAGATAAGCACATGTGTATCAAAAAATCCGAGTCAAAGAGCATGTATTGAAAACCGTGTCATGAGCACAGGCATACAGGAGCAGGAAATTAGGCAGCAAGCAAAGTTAATGTGACAAAACCAGTTATATAAGCCCAAATTACTGGTCCGTGAGATTAGTACATCGAAAGAATAATCCAAACAAGAAAATCGTCATATATATACCATATATCTCATATCATTGTATCCTGAGTTCAGATAACACGAGTTGTCTCCTAAACTAAGAAAACATCATAAAACTGATAGGATACCGATAAAATCGATGGTACCGAATACAAGCAAAACCAGCTGTACAAGCTCAGTTTATGGCTTCATGAGACTAGTACGTCAAAGGAATAATCCGAAAAAGGAAACCCTCATCTATATACCTTATGCCTCACTTTACTGTAACCTGAGTGTATACAACCCGAATTGCAAAACAGCACGACGAATTATTGATTAGCATCTTATTATTATTACTCATCCTACCCATATATCTATGTATATGCCCTAGCGTCCCAAGACACATACATCCTGAGTAAGCTGAGGTTGTTATTGGAAACTGATGATGATACCAACAGGTTATGTTTACAGTGAGTCCCGTGCATGCCCGGAACCACAGTCCAGGATGTTCCGTTGCAGGAGTACGGAACCGGTCGGAACACCTGGAGGCCATCAGGTAAAACCGAAAATTTTAGTTGCACAACATATTTAATATCACTGTAAATATATTCATCACTTAAACTCCATCAGTTTTCCCCTTACCTGATGTAAGTTATCTTTTTGATAGTTTATTATGTAATTATCAATTTACAAGAATAAGAAGAGTAAGTCAAGTTCAAGTATCCAGGAGTACAAGAGTACATGAGTACTAAGGATACAGGTCAATGTATATAATACAATATAGCAGTTACAGGTTCCCGTAATAGGATAATCACAAGTCAAGTGATAAGCATGACAAGTGACAAGTGATAATATACAATGTCATATGATAGAATACAGGTGTCAGGCGTCAAATAATAGCATGTCAAGTGATAAGTACAGTAGATATCACAATAATATAGCATAATAGAGGAAAACAGTACTGATACAGGGAACCGAAATGAATTCAGGAAAAATATACCGATAAAGGGATCGGTACAAATATAGAAAAATGGTACCGATACAGTAGATCGGTGTGAATATAAAAAAAACTATACAGTTGGAAAACAGTATAAGTAAAGGTTTCAAACTCTTCATAACCATAAAAAAAGAATAATAGTTAAATTATGAAGCATGTAAGCTGGCAAGCAAGCAAGCGAATATCCATGCAGAGCTAAGCAAAGCTGGAGCGAAACTAACGTACAGCACTAGACGTCATCATGTTCGGCGTGGTTACCACTCGCGGCGAAGTTAACGCACGCGTGGTGGCGGGTAAACCGCTCCGCATCACCCGTGACGAAGCTGCGCCACGGGTAAGTACACCCGGACGGAGTTAGCGGTAAAGCGTTAAGCGCTAAGCTCGCCTACCAAGCAGGGCTGCAAGAACTGTCGGTCTGACCGCACTTTCTCTTTCGAGGAAGTGGGCGAGAGCCCAAATGGCTAATAGGCCCAAAGGCAGAGTAAGTGCCTGCAGAAGTGTCAGTATAAAATACTAATAACTAAGTTATCAGTAGAATGATGAAGCTCGGAGGCTAACCAAGTTAGAAATAAAGTCAGCGAGCAGACAAGTGAACAATCAAGCAGTGCTGAGTAAGGCTAGAGCGAAGCTAGCGCATAGCGCTAAACACTATCACGCTCGGCGTAGTTACAGCTCGCGGCGAAGCCACGATAACGTATAGCTATCGCTCACAGCATAACTACACTAAGAAGAAATTAGTGGTAAAACGCTGAGCGTTAAGTCCACCAACCAGGCGATCTGAGAGATCGCGAACGGTCTAAGCACACCCTCTTTCAGGAAAGTGCGCAAAAGAGAGACCATAAGGTAGAAATAGGGCTAGAGGGCCAAGTAGGTACCTACGTAAAATAATGTTAGCACACACAAGCACGCATATAAATATGGTAATAACTAGACTATCCATGGAGTATTGAAGACCGGAGGCTAAACGACCACGAAGGGTCGGCCATGCATGATATAAAGCAATAATAAGGCACATCACAGGCAATGTATATGTACAGGTATTAACTACACTACTACAGGCGTTCGTCAGACCGATACAATTTCACGTGTCTACAATATACATGTACACACCCACATCGGTACAATACACAACACAGTTACAAATATACATGTCCACGATACAGTTAAAATCAACCAATACAGATGCATATTATATATAATACAAATAACCCATCGATGCGGGGAAACCCAGAAGCGAGAACACTCGCCTAAATTACGAAAAACGCCACAAAATTCGTAACTCCAAAAACACGTGCACGGACTCGGGCAATACCCACCATCACCAAGAGAGAGAGTGGTAGTCTAGAGAAAGAAAGAAGAGAGAGTTGCAGGAGAGAAAGGCCGAGAAAGAGAGAATGAGAGGAGAGGGTGGCCAACCTTGGTCGGCCAGGTGGTCCACAAAAGAGAAGAGAGAGGGTGAGGGAGGAGGGAGAAAGGGATGTGAGAGAGAGAAAAGAAAGAGAGGAGGGGAAGAGGAAGAGAGAAATCCAGGAAGGAGAGGAAAGCAGGGGAAGAGGGCAAGCTAGCCAGCGGCAACGGCCGACTAGGGCGGTGACGCAGCGGCCGACCAGCCGCCGCCACAAGTCAGAGAGAAAGGGGAGAGAGAGAAGGGCTAATGGGGGAAAGAAGAGAGAGAAGAAGGAGGAGAGAAGGTGAAAGAAGGGGAAAGAGAGAGGCAAAGGAGAGGAGGTAGTCGTCGCCGGCGCCAGAAGAGTGGTCAGCGACGGATCTGGCCGGAGAAGACCCAGATCAGAAGAGAAAAAAAGGGAATAGAGCGAAAAGAGAGATGGGAGAGGATGAGAGGGAAAGGGAAGAGGAAATCTGGTCGGAGGGGGCTCGTCGGCTGGGGGAGGTCGCCAGCGCCGGGCGGTATGTGGCGGCGCTGGCGAGAAAGGGGAGAGGGAGAATAAAGAGAGAAAAGAGAAGAGCGAGGGAGAAATGAAAAAAAGACAAAAGTAAGGGGAGTGATGGGGACGGGCCCAAGTGGGTGCCAGATTGGGGGAAAACCTAGGAAGAGAAGAAAAGAAAAGAAAAGAAAGAAAGAAAGATTCCCAAAAGTAATAATATTATTCAATATCTGAAAAATATAGACTAATTCAGAAAATCCCCAAAAATACTCAGAGGTAGAAAACATCATCCTGGGGAACAATATGAAATCGATTTTCAAAATTTCAATATGGTTTTCAAATTAAAAATCTTAAAATTAACCGGTGATACCGGCCGACACCAAATCCGATCGAGTTTTGATATATTCAGAAAAATCTCGAAAAATGCACTAAAGTAGAAAATGTGACAAGAAACAATGTAAAAGCAGATTTCAAAAATTTAACTCCATTTGTAAATTAAAATCCTAAAATCGACCAGCGATACCAGTCGATACCGATTTTGAAGATTTGACAGAAAAATTCAGAAAAATCATGAAAAATCTAAAATATTGGAAAACGATATTTGAAACTGAAATCGGTCAAATCTGACTACCGAAAAGACCAAATCGAGTAATACACTAGGATCGGTCCTCGATTCAGACTAAAACTGACTCCGAGTCCACGAATCTGGCTCCAATGCAAAACAATCGCATAAATAATCATAAAACAAAAATAAATACGGAAAGTAAATCGAAAAATACAATCAAAAAGTCTGAATACGTATCTAAGTCGTATTCTGGGAACGAGGTGTTACAACCGCCACCACCATAGTCTCGACGTGATGTACCAGTGCTGCTACACGATTACCACCTTGGCCCGATTGAGATGATTCGTGAGGGGTGCCCTCACTTAACAGGTCGCGTTTCTCCCACCCCGGGAAAAATGATGGGGACATCACGTGCTACCTTTTGTCACTTAGTCATTATTCAGTTGTAGTTTATTTTTTCTAGTTGTGTTTTTTCTTTTGTGTGGGTGTCTAGTATCACATCGGTTATGCCCTAAAGTTCACTTTGTAAAAGTTTATATAAAGAGGCTCAACTCCTTGAATAAGGCAGACAATGAATAAATATACTTTTTTCCAATTAAATTTCTTGAGCCCTTTTGGGTTCTTGACATTAGAGTGTGAAGCCCGTGGTGTAAGGGGTGTGAAGCTCGTGTAAGAGGTGCGAAGCCCAAATCTATTCTGGTTCTTTATCTTAAACCCTAATTTCTATTTTATTTCTTCTTTTAAAACCCTAATTCTCAAATTTTAGTTGAAGGTGATTGTGATCCTACCCGTTTTACATCAGAGGCATCTGTAGTGGTTAGTTTTCGACCTTCTCAAGATCACGACATGTGTCTATCCAGCCCTTGGACGATCGTGTGACACGTGACCATTTTCAAAATCTCTGAAAAAGAGTCATAATCTCACCTAAACTCCGAACAGCTTAAACAACACAACAACAACTAAGCCATTTGTCCCAAGTATTTGGGGTAGGCTACATGAACCAAAAGAGAATTACGCCAGATCGGGCACATGGATCAGCGTTCTCCACTCATTCCTATCAAGCAAATGCCTTTACTAAGACCTTTAGCCTCTATATCTTGTCGTATTACCTCCATCCATGTTTTCTTCGGTCTTTCCTGCGCTCTTTTAACTTGCCCTAAATTGATATGCTCTACTCGCCGGATTGGCGCATCTGTTGGTCTACGTCGCACATGACCAAACCATCGTAGACGGTTTTCTCTCATCTTCTCTTCTATAGAGGCTACACCTATCATAGTACGAATATCCTCATTTCTCACCTTATCTCCGCGCGTTACCACACATCCAACGAAACATGCGCATCTCTGCTACACTCATCTTCTAGGCATGATGTCTCTTTATAGCCCAACATTCTGTGCCATATAACAAAGCTGGCCTAATAGCAGTCCGCTAAAACTTTCCCTTCAGCCATAACAGAATGTTACGATCACATAAAACTCATGTTGCGCTCCTCCATTTCAACCAACCAGCTTGGATTTTATGGTTGACATCACTATCGATCTTCCCATCCGTTTGGATAATAGAACCCAAGTATTTAAAATGATTACTCATCGGTATTTCTTGTCATCTAGTCTCACAATACTATAATCTTGGATTCCCTATTTAATGAATTTACACTCCATATACTCTGTTTTGGCCCTACTTAATCTAAAACCTCGAGATTCTAGAGTTTGCCTCCATAACTCCAATTTGGCATTTACCCCAGCTCTCGTCTCATCGACTAGGACAATAACATCAGTAAATAGCATGCACCACGGAATCTTATCCTGAATAGCTCTAGTAAGCACATCCATCACTATGGCAAATAAGAATGGACTCAATGCAGATCCTTGATGCAATCCAATTGTGATAGAAAAATCATTTGTTATGCCTCCACAAGTTCTAACATTTGCCACTACTCCATCTTACATATCCTTGATTATGTCAATATATTTGATAGGGACTCCCTTTTTCATCAATGTCCACCATAATACCTCTCTTGGCGCCTTATCATAAGCTTTTTCTAAATCAATAAAGACCATATGCAAATTTCTCTTCCTTTCTCGAAATCGCTCTATAAGTTGACGAAACAAATGAATAGCCTCTGTCATCGATCGCCCTGGTATGAACCCAAACTGGTTCTCTGATATTGTAACATTCTGCCTTAAACTGTGTTCAATTACCCTTTCCCAAAGCTTCAGTTACGGGCATGTTTGGTTAAGGGTGGAAGTGAGGAAGTAAAGAAGTGAGGAAGTGGTAATAGTTCCCTTTGGAACTTGAGAATTGGTTAGTAAGTTTTCCGGTGTTTGGATGTTGTTACGAAGGGTGGTTTGGAAAATGTTATGTCTTTTCCGGTGTTTGGATGGGTAATGTGAAAGTGGAAGTGAAAAAGTTGACCACAAAGTTAACCTTGAAATAATATTAAAATAAAAATTAATTAAGAAAAATAAAAAATAGACTGTAATTAAAATGCAAGTGAGATTTACATGATCAAAAAATTAACTGTTTTGTGCTATAACTTATTATAAATGAGATTTACATGACCATAAATTAACTGTAGCACTCTGGAAGTGAGAAAATAGTTGTATAAAAGAGAAAAGAGAAAAGGAAAAGGGGTTTTCTTATTTTCCTTTTTCGGTGTTTGGATAGATCCAGTGAGCAATTATACTTCCCCATTTTCTTACTTTCGCCCACTTCCTTGCAACCAAACAGGCCCTACGAGTACCCCTATTTCCAAGCCAAATCTTCATTTGAACCTGACGGTTACAACCCAAGAGTGAATCAATCATATCTACAGCTAGACGAGGTCCAGTGGACAAAGACAAATGCGTGCTCTACTAATTTAAATCAGAATGTTCAACTCCAACCGCCTCAAAGATAAACAGTTGAGATAGGATATATATTTAGATAGATAAGAACTCTTTAACCTTATCCAAAAATACCCACTTGTATAAATTTGAGACCCCCTCTAACGAGAGAGGGATGATCAATCAATTTCAGAAATCCTAGCGCGTGAGATTAGGCAGTCATCATTGTAATTTTCTCTGAATTATAATGAAACCCTCTCCCTTGCACCATAGTTATTCCCTTTCCGGTTTTCACGTGTCTGAGTGTTTGCTCTAGCTTGATCTGAACAATTCATCTATTAATCCATACAATTTGGTGCGTGGATAACTTCCCCAGGAATTACCCACCGCAAAAAGATAGAAATTTGTAGATAAGATAGAAATTAGGATTTTAGAGGAGGAAAGAAGAAGATAACGATAGATTCGGGCTTCAGCACCCAGGAGATCACTCTCACTCTGCACATCACCATGCAAAGATTCAAAATTGGATAGTGTGTCAGTATGCTAAACAAAAGATTTCAATGAATCAAATCATCATCGTCTACCCAAATGAACTACAAGTCTTAGCCTTAAATAGGCCCACACACTAAGAAGTTCCCCATCACAAGCGATGTGGGACTAAATAAATAAAATAAAACAAACACAACGAAAGATACTAAAGCAATCCCCATCATATAGACTTTTTTTAAAGCTTCAATTTCATTCGAAAAGGTGAAATGTTTTTTTTAAAGGGCAAGAACTTAAGATCAAGAAAGGTATTAGTGATTCATATAGTTACAAAGCATGCAATGTTATTAGCACTAAATTGTATGAGAGCATCATTTCACTTTGCAAAATATTCTGAGTGCAAACTTTTTTTACCGCATTGCTTTTAGAGGTGGAGAAAGGGTTTTACTTCAATTATAAATAAAATTTAAAGAGGATATGAACCGATAGTTTATCATCGTAAGTGAGAGCCTCTAAATACTAAGAACTTACAAAGGTGGAATATGTGCTTTTTAGAAAATATGGATCTATTTTGGGAACAGTATTACTATGACTACATTGGCATTAAGTAACAACAGGGTACTGCAAAAGGATTTAATAAAAGCCATTCACGGCTAGCAGATGGCAAAAAAATCATGATGACTGCATAGGCATTTTGGAGAAGACAGAGCAAAAAACCACAAAGGATCAACTCTTGGACTCTTACCTTGAGTTTAGTCTCATGAACCGTAAGCGAACTGGAATATGGCTCAATTGTAATGATGTCCTCCTCTTTCTTGGATATTTCCTTTTTGTTCAGTGGTCTCTTACGCACCTGCGTAAAGACCATTATTTATCTTTCTATATATTTTTTGAAACAATTAGAAATTTAGGCAATTTCATTTAGCCAATTCACAAAACTTTATGTTGTTCAAGGAAGAATTCAGAATTCAAACTACAGGCCATTCTATCAAGATAACTATCCTTCCACTGGACCATACCATAGCTCATCCAGATGAGGAGAACAAATGCATGAGCAAAGTGACAGCTAAGCTCAGTCACTAAAATATCAGAACATTACCACTACTTTGATTTTGGCAACAAAACCCAATTTCTCCTTGTCTACTGAGAAACTCTTCAAGAGATTGTTTTCTGGCACGACACGAGCTTTGCTGATCTGTTTATTGCCATTAAAACTCAGGTCTGAATCATCAAAGTTCTTTCCCGAGTATAACCGAAAGGTGCACCACCATCATACAGCCCAGGAACTGCCATCTGAACATCACCACCACTGAAATCAGTAAACATTGAAAGAAGAAACTGCAATGTGTTTCATGGCAAAAAGAGGGGGTGAAAAAAGTATACAGTTTTTACACAAAAACTCATGTATTTAGTACCATCCCATATTCAAAATGAGTAAATGATGAAAAACATCCTGACATCTCAACCCATTAACAATGGCCTATTGATCAACAGACTGTGCTCACTCTTTACCATATAAACTCTTCACAAACTTCCCTAAACTAAAAACTAAAAAGAAAAACTTTCCCCGAAAAAGCATCTTTTTTATCAGTTTTCAGATTACGTCATTTGTTATCAAGTTATGAAACAATAGAACAGGATGCGTACAATTTGACGTCCTGATCGCTGGAATCATGATTCAAATAGTGTCAGTACCCAGAATTTACAGATCCTCTCTTATCAAACAAGATTCAGGACATCTATCTTCCAAACAAAAACACAGCCAATCACAAATCAAAAACGCAACAAGAACCTTACTTCTGGAAGCAGCTCAGTATCAAACGAATGCAGATCCAGGAGCCCAGGGCTGAGCTCACTGGGCGAGATGTCGTCACCGTTCTTCCTCTGACTCGACGACCTCGAGCTCAACGGCGGCGTCGAGGGCTCCGCCGACGCGGACATCAAGAACTCCCCGCTCATCCCCCGCTGCATGCTCCTCAACATCCTCGAATACTCCACCTAAAATAAATAAGAACAAAGTTAATTAACCCAAATCTGAGGAGAAAATACGACGGATCGCAGGGATCGGGTCACCACCGGCTGCGACGAAGACTGGGCCCACTTGCTGGTGGCGTTAGAGGAGGAGGCTGGGTCGATGAGGAAGTGATCGGACGAGTACTGGCGCTGGTGGTGGTGACTAGATCGCTGCCTGCCTCCGATCGCCGCTCCGTTCATGATTCGAGCTCCGATTCGAATCGAAACCGACACAAAATTTGTCGCCGCCGGCGGAGCCAGTCGATGGGAGTAAATGCAAGAAAGCAAGGACAAAAAATCACACCCCAACAGCAGTCAGCAGCAAACACAGAGACAGAAGGGGATACAGAAAGCCAAGGGTTGGGTTTGGGTGTGTTTTTAAATTTTATTTAATTATTTAATTACTCGGGTTAGATTTCAAAACTTTGAAAATGGTAGGACGGGGGCAGCTGCCGGGCTCACAGCCAATGGAAGTCCGACACGTGTCGTATCGAATGCTGGCACCGTGGCCGGTCGTTCGCTTGCGTAGTGTTTTTTTTTTTTTTTTTTTTTTTTTTTTTTTTTTTTTAGGGGATGACAAACAGCCTCCAGTCGCACTCGGGGGTGGTGGGGCCCAGGGATCGCCCGCTAAGGGGAAGGATTCAAATTTTGAGGGAGGTGCGTGACACGTCTGATCTGGGCTTTGGGTTCATGAATTTTTTTCTATTTGACAGTTTTAACAAGTAATGCGCCGACTGTTGGGGTTTTGGGAGTTTTTTTTTTTTGGGCTAATTTTTGCTTTGCTCTTGATGAATAGGTCCGGTCGGCTTCTTTGACGTGTGAATCTTGTTTGGAATGAATTAATTAGACGGTCATAGCGAAAGCAAGTTGCGCGGTTGCCCCCCAGTTTGAAATATGGTAGCTCCATTTAAAGGGGAGATAACTAAATTTTAAGCCAATTTTTAGATTTATCAAATTTATTTTTAAAATAGACTTTTCTTAAATTTATTTCTCAATACCAATCAGGTCAGCTTTGCGTCATAGAGGCACTGAGTCGTTTCGCCTCGCCAACATGGCGGTTTGTGGACACCGATGGCTATCAATTTTTTTGTTCAGGATTGACAATCTCGAACCAAGACATTCTGTTATTTTAAATTTAATCTAGAGTTGACAGTTCCGGACCAAAATTGGAAGCATAAATCTCCTTTGTGCTTCTTGTTTTGTGTCTGCGTCACTTTCGTTCAGATGATCAAGTGGTAAAATTTATGTATATAACAAGATCCCAATATGCATTGGAGCGTTTTGTATAATAATCCGCAGGCTCGAAGAAATCTAATGAAGAATACAACGACTCATAAGATCAGAGGTTGTACAAATTATTCCATAGCCACTGACAAAGTTGGGATCTCAAATTGACGAGGCGCCATGGAAAATTCCGAAACAGATGATCAATCCCACAAGTTTTTGGCAGCATTGCGCTCGGAAAGATTGTTGTCGATACCTTTCGCTTTTGATCTAGCTTTGATCCTCGAGAATTTAATTCGGTTATGGTTCAGCCACATCATTGCCACTGAAAACTCGACGTCATTGTCACCACACCGAATGAGGTCGCGGAACCATAGCATCCTATCCTCGCCAGGGCCGTCACCGTTGTACCAAACCATAACATCCCATCCTCACTGTAGTCGTCGATGGAGAGGTTCCCACCCGCATTGCGCTCAGATAAAGGAGCTTTAGAGATGGATCAGCTTCAAAGAACAAAAAAATAAAACTTTGTGACGAAATTTAAGTTTTTCTCTGCCCTGATTGGCAACTCTAGACCAAGAATAAAACTCAAATTTGAGCTTCCAATCTTTGTTTGTGTTGGCAATTCCGGGATAACCCTTGACCAAAAAATAGCAGCCCCTCACGACCAGAACCCGCTACTAGGTGAAATGTCTCAATGCCTACATGGTGCCAAACTAGTCTATCAGAGGTCCGTTTTTTAAAATAAATTGGGGAAATGTGTTTTTTTGAAATTAAATTTGAGAAAAGAATTTATTAAAAAAATTGCCCAAAATTTTAACTAGTCTTGCGCAATGCATGTGCAATTAAAAAAATACACAAAACTTTGTGTAAAGTTTAGTATGATGAGAGACAGCAAAAATAATATGGTGGGCTCCAACACAAGAAACTATAGTCAAGAAAGCATGGCAGCTTACTGGCTGTGAATCCCTGCCGTATTGTGTGAACTTTTTGTTGCACGCGAGAACTTACTTGTGACAGTGATACATTGAGAAGGTAGGTGATATCTTTGCTCAAGCTGCCAAGCATGAAATGGAAATTGGTTCCTCAAGACAGCTTGAATCGAGCAAACCGCTTATGCAGATAGAGTTGACTTAGGGCAGTTTGATTAGGGATGGAAGTGAAGAAGTGAGAAAGTAGTAACAATTTTTTTTTTTAATTTGAGAATTGGTTAATAAATTTTTCGGTGTTTGGTTGTTATTGAGAAGTGTGCTTTGAAAAATGTTATAATTTTTTCAGTGTTTGGATGGTAATGTGAAATAGGAATCGGAAAAGTTGACTATAAGTTGACCGCAAAATAATATTAAAATAAAAATTAATTAAGAAAAATAATAATTGGACCGTAATTTGAATGCAAGTGAGATTAATATGACCACAAAATTAACTGGTTTGAATTACAACTTATTACAATTGAGATTACATGACCACAAATTAACTATAGCACCCTGAAATTGAGGAAATGATTATGTAAAAGAGAAAAGAAAAAAATGTTTTCTCATTTTCTTTTTCTACTGTTTGGATAGATAGGGAAGTGAGAAATAACATTTTCATATTTTCTTACTTCCGCCCACTTCCTTGAAACCAAACAGCCCCTATATGAAATCTTATAGAGATAGAAATCTAGGGTACAGTGGCTTAAGAGTGAGGACATGAACACAGCTTTCTTCCATAAGTCTACAACTATTAGTAATTGATAAAACTCAATTAGGTGCATTACGGATGATTTGGGGTGAAATTTCTGGACCCTGACCAGATTTGACTACACTTCCTCTCTTATGTTGAGCATATATGTGCTCCTCCCTTATTAGGATTCGGGTAATCTCTTTGTTTTTGCTACTATGGTAACCAGGGTTGAGAACAAGATTTTTTGTTAGTATTTGGAGTGCCTCATATTCATTGGAGAAGAATTCAGATTTTTAACAGTTTTCTAAACGGATCTGTCATTTTGGTTTGGATACGACTTTTTTATTTCTCTAAGGAGGTGCCGATTTAAGGTCGTGTTGGATTAGGATCATCCTAGGTGCCTATATAAACCCCTCAGGGGTGGTCTTTTGAAGGTGTATCAAGAATTCAAGAAAAATTCTAGAATTCCACCATTGAGAGTTGTGAGAGAGAGCTCATTGTAACTCTTGTATTTTCTTCAATAAATATTTCTCTCCTCCTCCTCGTGGACGTAGGCATAGCCAAACCACGTTAAATATTGTGTTTCTCGATTGTGTGGTGATTGCTTGCTAGTGGTAGATCTTCTACGCTTCCGCTTTCGCAGCCGAGTCTTCGACTTAGTTTTCCTCTGTTATTTGATCGGTGACAGATTATTAACAATTAGTATCAGAGCGATGGCTAGCAAGATGATCATGACAATTAAGTTTGAGGTGAAGAAATTTGACGGGAAGTCCAACTTCATGTTATGGAAGATGCGAGTAACTTGTTGCTCGTGAAGGAGGGCACACACAAGGCCCTACATGGTATTGAGAAGAAGCCATTGAAGATGGAGGATGATGAATGGAATGACATCGACTTTCGCGCAAAGGCGATGATCATACTGTACCTATCAGATAAGCTCCTATACAGCATGATGAACGAAGAGACAACTGTTGGTCTTTGGTGCAGGCTGGAGAGCCTTTATGAAGAAACAGTTATACAGCCTTCGGACGAAGGAAGGTATGCCTATTCTACAACATCTCAACGCCTTTAATAGAATTTTAAGCGACTTGTTAGCTTTAGGGGTTAAGCTAGAAGAAGAAGACAAAGTTTTCTGTTACTCTCTTCTCTTCCATCAAGTTATGATCATTTGGCCACCACCATCATGTATGGTAAGGAGACCTTAGAGTTAGAAGATATCAGGCAGATACTCTAGAACTACGAGCTGATAAAGAAGATAGATTTTATGGAGGAGGCCTTAGGATTGTTTGTCAAGGGTCAGAGGGGAAAATCAAAGAGTAGGGGACCAAAAAGGTATTCAAAGGCTTCTAGCAGTTTTCCTTGCTACTTTTACAAGAAACCAGGACACATTAAGAAAAATTATATGAAATACAAGAAGATGCAGAAGAGGAAAGACGACAAAGATTCTGATGGGGCTAGTACCAGTAGAAAGTCAGATCAAGCCGGGGTTGTCGAAGAAACAGATAAGGATTCATGTGATGTCTTGACAGCTGAATCAGGAAAAGGTAAATACTCAGATGCTTGTTTATTTGACTCGGGGTGCATATATCGCATGTGCCCAAAAAGGGAGTGGTTCGGTACTTACAAGCCTTATGATGGAGGCTCTGTCCTGATGGGAAACCACGTTGAGTGTAAGACTATTGGCATCGGCAACATCCTTATGAGGATGTTTGACGGACAGGTTCGAACCCTCACAAACATTCGACACGTTCCGGATTTAAAAAAGAATCTTCTCTCGTTGGGAGCTTTGAAAGCTTGTGGGTACAAGTTTTCTGATGCAGATGGAGCAAGCAAAGTTACTAAAGGCTCCATAATATTCTCAAATGAGAACGAACAACAAACTTGTACAAGTTGACAGGAAGCATTATTATTGGTGATACTTCAGCAGCAATAAAGAAGGAGGACACTACAAGACTTTGACACATGCGTCTTGGACACGTGAGCGAGCGAGGTCTTCAAGTCCTACACAAAAGGAGTGCTCTAGCTGGTATCAAATATTGCAAACTTAATCTTTATAAATTTTGAATTATAGGTAGGCAACGTAGAGTAGCTTTCTCTACATCTTAACACAAGACAAAGGGCTTGCTAGATCTCATACACACGGATGTGTGGGGGCCATCGCTAGTAGCATCCATTGGAAGTATTAGGTACTATGTTACTTTTATAGATGATTTTTCAAGAAAAGTGTGGGTATATTTCTTGAAGCAGAAATCAAAAGTATTTCAGAAGTTCAATGAGTGAAAAACTTTGGTGAAAAATCAGACGGGACGAAAGGTGAAAGACTTGAGGTTTGATAATGGAGGCGAGTATACCTCCAAAGAATTCAAAAACTACTTAGCAAGTAAGGGCATCAAACACCAGTTAAGTATTTCAAGGCGACCAGAATAAAATAGAGTAGCAGACCGCAGAAGTGGGACACTCACAGAGCGTGCCCACAGTATCAGATGACATGCTGACATGTCAGAAGAATTTTGAGCAGAGGCGATGAATCATGCGAGTTATCTGGTAAACATATCACCATCAATAGTTATTGATCTTTAGATCCTAGAGGAGATATAGCGAGGAGTATTTGTGGATTATTCAACCTTACGGATTTTCGGTCGTCCGACATTAGTTTGGTTGATAGTCAGAAAAGTAACAAATTAGAGTCCAAGTCTAAGAAGTGTATCTTCATTGGGGTCATCAAGGGAGTCAAGGGTTTTAGACTTTGGAGCGCCTTTAGCAGCAGAGATGTGGTCTTTGACAAAGATTCAATATTGCGAGAAAATTCAGAGACGGAGAATAAAGCGCAAGGTGGAGCTTCAGACAGTTCGGCAGCAGACACTCAAGAAAAGAGAATCGAGTTCTCAGGTAGCCCTAAAAGGCCTGAAGGGTCGAAGAGGACTCCTCAGAATCAGATGAAGCCAACAGAAGGCTACTCAAGAGCAAACTAAACCGTTGAGGCAGTTAGTCAGAGTTATGGTGCCACCAACAAGGAATGAGTGGGATGAAGATTATGTCTCTTCCACATTATTAACAGAAATAGAAGAACCTGACACTTGCAGGAAGCAATCGAGACAGATGACCACAGCAAGTAGATTACAGCCATGGAGCAGAGATAGTCTTTGGATAGAAATCAAACATGGACATTAGTCGATCTTCCAAAGGACTCCAAGGCAATAGGTTGAAGATGGGTCTTTCGCAAGAAGGACAATGAGCAATACAAGGCAAGGTTAGTTGCCAAAGGATATGCTCAGAAGGAGGGTATTGATCACAATGAGATTTTCTCTGCTGTAGTCAAGTATACATCTATTGGATGTTATTAGCGGTAGTTGTCCGTTTGATCTATAGTTGGAGCAGATGGACGTCAAAACAGTATTTCTCAGTGAGCTGGAGGAGAAGATATACATGAAATAATCTGAAGGTTATATTCAGGAAGGTAAAGAAAATAAGGTGTGTCTTCTAAAGAAGTCCCTCTATGAACTTAAGCAGTCTCCCAGGCAGTGATACAAACGGTCCGACTCTTCATGATCAAGACCAAATACAACCAATGTGAGTATAATAGTTATGTCTATTTCAAGCAGAGTGATGATCTGACATATTTGTTGTTATATGTAGATGATATGTTGATTGCTGCGAGAAACAAGACACATGTTCAGAAGCTTAAAGCTTAACTCAAGAAGAAATTTGACATGAAAGATTTAGAAAAAGCCAAGAAGATCTCAGGTATGAAAATCACTCGAGATAGAGGCTCAGGAAGACTTCGACTATCCCAGGAGAACTCTGTTCATAAGGTATTGGAGAGATTCAACATAGCAGAGCAAGACCAGTCACCACTCGTTTGGCAGGTAACTTTAAATTATGCTCCAAGCAATGTCCACAATTACCGGTAGAGGAGAAAGAGATGTCTCGAGTACCATATGCTAGTGTGATAGGATCACTCATATATGTTATTGGTCTTCACTAGGCCTGATTTAGCCTATGCAGTTAGTAAAGTAAATCAGTTCATATCAAATTCAGGAAAGCAACATTAGGAAGCAGTGAAGTGGGTGCTACAATATCTGCGACGGACTGCGAAACTAGGCTTGATGTTTCAGATATTGGAAATGGGGAGTCTAGGTTACTATAATGTTATGTTGATATAGATTTTGTAAGAGATCTTGATCAGCGAAGATTTACGATGGACTATGTGTTCACAGTAACTGATTGCGTCATTAGTTGGAAGGCAGTGTTGCAAGATACAATTGCTCTTTCAACGACAGAAGCGGCGTGCATGGTTGCAATGGAGGCTTCAAAGGAAACTTTGTGGTTGAGAAGATTGGTTGAGACGTTCAGTATCATACAAGATTCAGTTCGGGTTTATTGCGACAGCCAGAGTGTTATTTATCTCGCTAAAGATCATAGGTATCACAAGCGGACGAAGCACACTGATGTGAAATTTCACAAGATACGTCAGTGGGTCGTGGATGGTAAGGTGATCAATTTGAAAAAGATCAACATGAAGAAGAGTCCAGCGGATATGATGACGAAGACCATCCCGGTGGAGAAGTTCAAATCACCTTTGGATTTCATCAAGGTTCTCCAAAGGTAAAGTGGCGAATGGGCTCTTGGGAGGGAGCCATGTGAAGTTACAAAATGGAGGAGAAAGGAAGGCGAATGAAATAGAGGCCAATTTCTACAGAGGGACTCAATGAACATGAGTGATAGTATTTAGAGTGCTTCATATTCATTGGAGAAGAATTCAGATTTTTGGCAGTTTTCTAATACTGATCTGTCTACTATTTTGGTTTGGATACATGTTTTCTATTTCTCTAAGGAGGTGCTGATTTGAGTTCGTGTTAGACTAGGATAAGCCCCTCAAGGGTGGCCTTTTGAAAGTGTGTCAAGAATTGAAGAGAAATTCTAGAATTCCACTATTGAGAGTTGTGAGAGAGATCTCATTGTAACTCTTGTATTTTCTTCAATAAATATTTCTCCCCTCCTTCTCGTGGACGTAGGCACATTACCAAACTACGTTAAATCTTATGTTTCTTGGTTGTATGGTGATTGCTTGCTAGTAGTAGATCTTCTATACTTTCGCTTTTGCTGCCGAATCTTCGATTTGGTGTTCCTCTGTTATTTGATCGATAATAGATCATCAATGTTTTATGCATGATAGTTTGAGAAACATGAATTTGCAGAAGCAATAAGGAGTTTTCCTTCTAGAAGGCACAAGATATGGATGGTTTTCCTACGACTTTCTTCCAATCTTTTTGAAGTATCATTAGTATGAATATATGCAATGTTGTGCAGTCTTTTTTTGATTTAGGGCACATGCCTAGTCTTGGAAGACCAATTACATCACACTCATTCTAAAGGTTCAAAACCTAACAAGGTTCAAGGATTATTGACTATGTTCCTTGGTGAAGTTTGAGAATGTGTAGACAAACAAATATTAAACATAATATCGAATCTACTATCCGTGAAACACAAACAACTATTGATCGTGTCCCTACATAACTTTAACTCAATATTCTGATTATTGGAATCTTTATCAAATTTTGTGGAACCGAAGATGTTAATCGATTCCTCTCTGGCTTCTACGACTGAGTTGAAAACCAATGTGGCAATCATTAGATCTTTCTCGGTCTATTTTCACAATAACGGCACCATGAAAACTTGATGGGAGGATTTTTCTCTCCTTGCTCAAGTGCACGGTTGATCGTTGTAGCACTTGAGGGTCGATCCATAGGGACAGACAGTTAACTAGTTGTAACAGTATCTATGCGAATTGGGTCAAAAATTTTGTGGGTTTTAAGTTTTTAAGCTGATTCATATTTATTATCTCATAAATTTGAATCAGAAATATATAGAAAGATACAGAGATATCCATTTCATTTTAAAGCGGATCCCTTCCTTGAGAAACTTTAGAAAGATTATCCTTGTCTCTTTTTATGTTTCGGATTGGAACAAATCATATAATTCATCCGCGCCTATGGATCAGTCGACATTTTTCACAAATTTTACGAACAGAAGCCCTTATTTTCATATTTCTCACCCCTTACCTTAATTTGGAATCTATTCCTTAGAAAAAAATAAGCCTCTTGTATTTTTTAGCTTCGAATTGGATCCCCCATGAAAGGAATGTTTTCAAAAATTATCTAATTACTCGAATCTTTGTTGCGAAGCCTGTACGTCCCCTGGTTGAATCATATCGGCTTATTTCGATTTTGACTCTATCTCCCAGCAGTATCCGTATTAAAGTGCGTCGGATCCTCCCTGAAATATAACCTAGAATTAGATCTTCATTATCTAAACAGACCCGGCACATACCGTTGGAAAGTGATTCAGTAATTAAACCTTTATGAATCTATTTTTGTTCTTTCATTCCATGTTACCCCCTTGAAGTATCAACTAATGGAGGAAAAGTTATATAACTCACTTTTCCCCTCTATTTCACAAATAGGAAGTTAGAGATAAAATTAGGATACCGGAGGAGGATCACCATGTATAACACAAAATTTCTCCTCCAATTCGTTTTAGTCTAGCTTCTCAATCTGTCATTATGCCTTGAGAAGTAGAAAGAATTACAATTCTCATTCCACCTAAAATCTTAGGAATTTTTGATAGTTGGAATAGATTCGTAGACCAGGTCGACTGATACATTTTAAGATAGTTCTATATATTCCTTTCCTACTTCTTCTACGGCGCAAGGTTGAAATCAAGAAATATTTGTCACTTTCCTGATGTTTCCAAACGTTTTCAATAAAACCTTCTCGTAGTAGTATTTTAACAATATTTTCAGTGATATTAGTGGATACTATTCAAACCGTTCCATTTTTACTCATGTCAGCATTTCTTCTAGAAGTTATTATATCAGCAATAGCGTCTCCGCCCATTATTGGTACTTCTGAATTTTGATATAATCAACATGTTTTTTTACTTGAATTATTCAATTATTAATTAAGAAATTAGTTACTAAAAGTATATGTGTGAGACACAACCTACTAATTTGATCCGTTTTAGATATCCTACTATAACTATGTTATAGTTTCATCCACTAGTATTTATAATACCTCGGGAGCTAATGAAATTATTTTAGTTAAATTCAACTATCTCAATTCCCAAGCAATCGCCCCAAAAATTCGAGTTCCTTTTGGATTTCCTTCTTTATCAATGACAACCGCTGCATTGTCATCATATCGTATTATCATACCGTTGTCATGTTTAAGTTCTTTACATTACAGCTCTAATTACTTCTGATATGTATATTGGATTCTATCCATATACAACATACTCAAAAGTTGTTAAAATATCATGTTTTTGTATTTACATGTGTTTTGAAAAAATCGGATTTCCATTTCAAAATTCAAGTTTTAGAAAATACAGTTTTTGGTTTAAGGCAAATTTTCCATTTCACAAAAATGGTTCAAATTGTTTGAAATATGTGTTGAATTTTTGTCACACATATTTGTATTTCAAAGATCTAATAAGAACTGATTTTTGTGGAATTTATGTGATTTTATGGGATTTAATAGAAGATAAAAATCCAAGTTTTTAAATCCTATAAGACTGGACTGGCTGTCTGCCGGTCGATCGGAACTGTCGACCGTAGCAGGAGTCGGTCGACCGGACCGATCGACCGACGTGCACTGGAGTGCACGCAGCCAGGCTGGTAGGCCGGTCGACCGAGTCGGTCGACCGCCAGAGAGCCTCTGCTCTCGGAAAAGGCCCCGGTCGACCGGCAGAGAGCTCTACTCTCTGTATCCAGCATCGGTCGACCGTGCGGTCGACCAGCCAGAGAGCATTGCTCTCTGGACCCAGTCCCAATCGACTGGGGCAGTCGACCGGTAGGCTTAACGGTAAAAAATATGACTGTTGGCCGGTCGACCGCCCGGTCGGATGGAAGGGCAAAAATGCCCTTGCCTGCTGCCAAGGGCAGATTTGAAATGAGGCTATAAATACCTCATTTCTTGGCAGTTTTGAGCAAGATTTTTAAGAGCTAAAATTTTCATCTTCGTAAGTGTTTTAATAGCATGTTTTAAAAGAGTTTTGGGCTTAAAGATTTGATCTTTATTTTGTTTTAAAAAGGTTGGAAAAATCAAAGAAAAGAAAAGTCTTTGGGAATTGATTTGATCTTCATTTACATTTCTATCTAGAGTTTTTTCTTAGAGTTTTTCTTTGTGATTTTGATTTTCAAACTCTTTGTTTTCTCACACTTGAGCTTATCTATCTATCCTATCTATAGGATCTATTTTTGTGAGAAAAATTGGCTTGTGGTTGAGAGAGACCACCAAGTTGTAAACCTTCCATTTATTGTTATATCCCTCTAGTAAGAGGTGATAGTATTGGTATCCCTCTAGTGAGAGGTGGTAGTGGAAGTTGTGTTGGAATCCCTCAAGTGTGAGGTGATTATGGTTGTGTGGCCTTTGAGCCTAATCCCTCTAGTGAGAGGTGGATTGTTGTTTGGCTAAGTGCCTAGACCCTCTAGTAAGAGGTGATTGTTTGGCTTTGTGCCTATCCCTCATTTGTGAGGTTGATATTGTGTTGGTTGCTGCCTTACCTCTAGTGAGAGGTTGTATTGTTGAAGAGAGGAGTTGTGTACTCCCAAATTGTATTTGCCCAAATCCTCAGTGGAGGTTCCCTGTATGGACGAGTTAGTAGAAATTCTTCTGTGTGAAGGCAGGGACGTAGAGCTGGATACTCGAACCTCGAAACATATCTTGATGTTTGCATTTGATCCACTTTCTCTAACTCTCTCTTTTATATTGTCCCTTGCATCATTTCACATTGTTCATTCATACTTACATGCTTGGTATTGATTGTGTATGCCTATACTTGTGTTCAACCAAGAGAGCTTCATATAGCACCTCAACTCTTATTCAGAGGAATCAAGAGGAGTTAGTCCAGAGCCCTTCACTGGGAATTCGGCTACACTCTTTGGTTACACTAAGTGTGTTATAATTAGTTTTTAAATTCCGCATTATTTGTCATAGATTAGCCTTACACCTATTCACCCCCTCTAGGTGTGCTTTTAGATACATCTTGCTTTTTCATTGTCTCTCTTATTTTATATGTTGAGTATGCTCTTTCATTTTACTTATTTCTTTAATTCTTTCATGGATAACTAAATTGGTTTTTTGTCATTTCTTTTCTTGATCAATTTTTGAAAAGAAAACCCAATTGAATCATTTGCATGCCTAGTTCAAGCCTTGCATTCTGCAAGTGTTCTTGAAGGCACATGAGGATGGATGTTGATTTTTCTCATTTAGAAAATGATCTTAAACTTCTTTTTAGTCCATATTTGAATATCTTGATGGTTTAACATTCAATTTAAGAACGGTAATTAAAAGAAGCTAATTTTTCCAAAATCTATCTCATTTGCTTTACTTGAATTCTTCCATAGTTCAAGCTAATATTTTTGCAAATGATCCAATTGAGGCACGAAACTTTTAAGAGAGTAATATATAGTGGAATAGTAGATTAGTGAGCACAGATTCCTTCTACTTATTTCTAAAAAATCATTTTCTTCGCTTCATTCTCATGGCTTTTCTTAAACCCTAATTCTTCATCGTTTTAAACTTTCTTTGTTTTTCTTTCTCTTTAAACCAAACTCTCAACAAAATCATATTCTTTTCTTTCACGACTTGATTTTTGAACAAAATACTGTTAAGCTTGCATTGCATTCCTCTACGTGGACACGACACGTTAGCCCTAGGCTATACGGTACACTTTAATCCATCACCACCCGCTGCTTTTGCTTTTCGTTTCATTCTTCGCGTGGTGTATTTGGAAGTGCTCGATGCAAACTGAATATTGCTACTCTTGGATTGGTTGCCTCAACTTAATCATTGGCCAAAGAGTAGTGGTTGCAAATAGAAAGCATTCAAGGTGTAACCCATAAGATTGTTCTTCTCTCTCAACATTGCTTCACAAGGTAACTTGAACATCAAGAATCAAGATCCATTAGAAGGCGAGCAAGGGAAGAGAAGCAAGTGCACAAATAGTATAAGCCAAAGTTGAGTGGATGAAATCCAAACATGCATCACAAGCAAACTAATGCAAACATTAAGTCATCAAAACCTATTAGAGGCAAGCGTGAAATAAAAGAGTTAGTTGCAAGTTAGCAAGTTAGAAGTTAGAACCTATCATCATGAGCCATCAATGGCTCTTGCTATGAGCAAGGTACAATCTTTAGAGGCATCAATGAATTCATTTGGGACAATTTCACACCAAGAATTAGAAAGTTAGATGGTTAGTTGTTAAAAGTTAGCCATGAAGATTAGAAGTTAGTTGTACATAATAAAAGAAAACATGCAAAATTAAAGCAAGAATATGAAAACAATAAAATGAAAACAAGTAGATGAGATCAAGAAACTATGAAGATAATGTTGGCCCAAAGGTCCATCACTCTAGTTTTGACGATGAGTAACTCATGTAATTATAGTACTAATGATCTTGTGTTTAATTAGTCTCAGATTTGTGATCAAGATCTTAGTAGGTGTTTAGCTTCAATAAAGGATTTAAAGTCAAGTTTTGGAGCTAACACGATTTGATTCAAGAGCTTATGCATCAAGACCACATCAAGTACTCTAGAGGAGTCTAGCTCATTGGATCGTGTTTGGACCAAGTCAAGAAGGAGGAGAAGACTTCAAGTGAAGACTTCAAGAGAAGACTTGTGTCTAGGTATGTTTTGTTAAGATTTTGTTTTAGATAAAATGTAAAGGATAGAATAGTTGGTGGATTGCTCAAGTATACCATATACACTCACACACAAGATTTCGTGAAAGAATTTTCATTTTGGAAAAGACTTTTCAGTTTGGCAAAATACCGTTCTGGTTTTTGAGATTCAAAAGATAATATGTATTTTAACCAAAACTATTTTAGAGCTTATTGTCAAAAACATAAATATTTCATCATGTATGTGTAGTGGATCATATCCATACACTCTGTGTTTTAAAAGTGTTTAAAATATCTTTTTTTGTATTTGGAGAAGTTTTGAAAAAATCTATTTGGAAAAATACAGATTTTGTTTTATGCCAAAATTTCTAAGTTACAAAAATAGTTCAAAATGTTTGCAACATGTCTTAATTTTACTCAAACATGTTTGTATATCAAAGTATTATACTGAACTTATTTTTGTAGATTTTTAGAGGATTTATGGGATTTTATTTTAAATATAAAACCAAGTTTTTAAATCCTGAAGTCCTGTTTCTGGCTTCTGCCGGTCGACCGAGTCAGGAGTCAGTCGACCGAGTAGGTCGACCGACGTGCATAGAACGTGCACGCCAGTCTCGTTGGAGGGCCGGTCGACCGACCCGGTCGACCGTCCAGAGAGCTCTGCTCTCTGGAAAGCCCTGGTTGACCAGGTCGGTCGACCAGCAGAGAGTTCTGCTCTCTGTTTCCAGGCCACGGTTGACTGGGTCGGTCGACCGCTAGGTCAACGGTCAGAAATCTAACCATTGGTCAGTCAACCGGGCGGTCGACCGACAGCCGTCCAGGCTATAGTTTTATCCCAATGGCTAGTTTTTCCTAGCCTATAAAAGGGGGCTCTTATGGACTGTTTTAAATAAGATTTTAAGTGGATTTTTGCACCAATTTTTCCTACTATATTAAGAGATTTTCTCCACTTGTTTTAGAGCCAAATACTTTCATTCAAAAGGAGAGTTTATCAAGAGATTTCAAAAGTGATTTTCTTGAGTTTTTTACCACAACTTCAATCCTTGTTTTTCTCACAAACACTTGAGCTTTTCATTGATATATCCATCCTATAGGAGAGTTGTTGTGAGATTGTTTTTAAGTGATCAAAGTGTTGTGATCACCAAAGTTTTCATCTTTGCTTTGAGGAGGCGGACTTGTGTGTTCGCGATTGTTTCGAGTTCTAGTGAGAGCTCCTTGTAGAGGTGCGGCCTCGGCAAGCTTGCGTGCTTGCGGTGTGTTGTTCTTGCGGGAGCAAGAGAGGGACTAGAGAGTCCAAGAGTTCTAGTGGGGACTCCTTGTAGGTGTTGCGGCACCGAGTGATCCGGTGGGATTGATTTTAGTAGAAATCCTTCATAGTGTTGAAGGCGGGGACGTAGAGCAAGTGTGCTCGAACCTCGAAACAAATATTCCTTGTTTGCGATTGCTCTCTCTATCTCTTACTTGTCTTTATATCTTGCATGTTTATATTGTCTTTATCTTTATATGCATGATATATTGTGTGCTTAATTGTTATATGCTTGGGGATTGTTTGCTAACACTTGTATTCAACCAAGAGAGCCAAAGCGACACCTCAACTCTTTTCTAGAGGAATCTTGAGGAGTTAGTCCAGAGCCCTTCACGGAGAATCCGGCTACACTCTTGTGTTATACTTGGTGTTTAGCTTAAAGAGTTTTAGTTTACATAAATAGTTTTAATTCCGCATTAATTAACCATTAGATTAGTTAGTCACCTATTCACCCCCCCTCTAGGTGATTACAATTGGTATCAGAGCCACGTGCTCTTGATTTGGGTCAACAAACTAGAGTTAAAGATCCTCATAATAAGGCTAATCACAATATTTGTTTACACACACATGGATTTCATGTCACCTCCCACTTTTGACATTCTTAACATCCAAAATTGGAAGGTTAAGATGTCTATGTACCTCAAAGGCCTAGGTATTCATATTTATCTTGCTACCACTAAAATTCATATGTTAATAATAGCAAGTATATTGAGGCTAACTCAAAAGCCATCCATGTTTTGAAGAGTACCCTAAACAATGATTATTTATGTAGGGTTGCTAATCTTGACTCGGCTTTTGTAGTATGGAACACCATCATCTCCCTTGGCGAATAAGAACAATACTATGCTGGGAGCGACTCGGATGTTGGAAGTGAAGCTTCTAACATATGCTACATGGTCCAAGGGGATAACCCCCTTGAGGTAACTACCGAATCCGAGTTAGAAGAGGATGTTGATATGCCATATGATGAACTTGCATCTTTTTGTCAACAACTTTTAGAAAAATATGACATGCTTAAAAAGGATAACAAGAAAATGAAAAACAAATTTGATGCCTTGTTAAAAGAGAAAGATTCTTTTCAAAGTAAATTTGAAAATGTTCAAAAGAAATGAATGTTTGAAGAATGAAAATATTTCCTTGTTTTCTAAATTGAATGATCTTTGTGAAGGAAACACTTTTTTGAAAGATAAAATTATTTTGGTGGAAAAACAAAAGGAGATTGCTTTAAATATAAATAACTCCTTAAAAAGAAAAATTGTTGAAAAAGAAAAAGTTAATGTTTCTAAAAAGAAAAAGTTTGTTGATCATGCTTTTCATGCCACAACTATTGATAAAAATGAAGTTAAATTTTTGAAAAATAAAATAGATTGTTTGAGCTCAACCTTGAGCAAATGTGCATTTAACCATTTTAGATTGGAATCCTTGTTTCAAAAGAAACAAGTTCCCCATGTTCATGCACATCACCCACAACATGCTTATGCATATTTTGCACGTCATGATCATTCTCATTCATATGTGCATAGTGGAGTGTACAAGTGTGCACATTGCGGCCGCAAAGGCCATTTAGCAAAATTTTGTTATGATAAAATAAATTCTTTAAATTTTGCTAACAAGAATGTTTGGGTTCCTTACAATGCTAACCCTCATGGACCCAAAAGAAAATGGGTACCAAAATCCCCACCTTTTGTATTTGATGAAGGTGCGGGCTCTCACAATACGTGAGAGAGTTGGTGCCTTGATGGTGGATGCACATGGACTTGATGGACATACATTTGATGCACCGCTATCAAGGAGGTTTGGTGAGACGACCACCATGTTTTGGAGATTTGGAGTATAGTTTTTATGCTTTGGTAACTATCTCTAAACTCCTTTTGTTTACATGCTTTAATATATACATATATGATTTCAGCATGTTTTATTTTTATAATCATGTTTTGTACTTCATGTGGTAAATACTTGTTTAGATGTAGTTTTTGTCAAAACTTGTGTATATACATGTATAAATAGTGAGCAGCATCTGATTCATATACATTTGCACTTCATTGTTCATTTGTACTCACTATATGTACATGTATAGCCTAGTTTTGATGATTCTCTCATTTACACTTGTTTTGCCTATTTACATATTTTACTTCATGTATATGCTATTTTTGTTCAAAACTAATGAATATACATGTATGCCCCTTAAGTCATTTGCCTTCATGCAATTTATATTATGGACTCTGTTTATGTTTGGGATATGTTTGCATATCATTAGTTTTGGATAAAAACATACATATACCTAGAAATTTGTTTTTAGATGAAAATGATTTCTTTTAGTCTTTATATAAAAAAATGAATTTTCATGTTTTTCACTATTTTGATTAAATGATAATTGTTTTTGAGCTTCATTGATTATCTTCATGGAAAATGCTAATTACATGATTCTTGTACAATCACACTTTATTTGTTTATTATCATGACTTTGTTTCATGATTATTTTTGAGCCTTATAGATTTCGAGTGTCAACCTTTATGTATTTAGTATGTTTCATGATAGACATATGATTTGGTTTCATGTTTTGAAGTATCTTTAACTAGTTTTTCAAAAATTAATTTAACTAGTTATTTATTCTTCATTTGGTAGTGTTTTCAATGCTAAAATATTTTCAAACTCTTATTTTTGAAAACCCCTACCAACCCCTTTAAGAACGGACGGATGGGTGAGCATGCCTTGTATGCCTTATTGAAAATCTTTTGTCTTGTGCATGAAAAAGGGTGGTTAATTATGAGTTATATACTTGATTTACATCATATTTTCAATTGGTATCTCAATTGATATTTTTTTTGTATATACTCATATTTTGTTTTCTATATATGTATGCCTTCTCATTTCAAATAATATCAATTTCTATTGGTATTTTCATTTTCATACATATATATGATTTGTTTGTGCTTGATTTACAAGATATTTACATATTTAAATCACAAAGTATGTTTATGCTAAGCTTGAATTAAATCTTTATTTCAATTGATTTCTCAATTGGTACTTTTTATAAGCTTATGAATTATTTTCAATTGGTATTTTTAATGTACAATAAATTTAAATTGGTATCACAAATTTCCTATTTCATATGGTATCAAAATCTTGTGATATCTCAGTTTAATTTATTGAAAAATTCAAAATTTGTATTATTTAGTTACAATTGGATTCTTAAAAATGTTTTGATATGTTTTAGTTACAATTGGTATCTCAAAATTTTTTTTGTTTATTTACAAAGGTATCTCCAAAATGTGTTTTATTACCTTGAGTAAATTTCAAAATTTATTTTAAGTAATTATCAAAAATTTTTGATTTAAAAATGTTTTGATATGTATTACTTATATGCAAGGGGAGCTTAACATCTCTTCTACATATAGATTCATGTTGAGTGTATCTTATATTGAGGAGCTTGATAACTCTTCTTTATGTGATACACGAGTGTAGGGAGAGCTTCACATCTCCTCTTATGCATTGCATATTATGCGTTATGTGAGTTAGGGCTTGCCATCCCTTCTTCATGTAATGCATATATGTAGGGAAGTTAACTTAGCGTCTTCCTCTTCATGAATGTATATCGCATATATCTCTTTATTGGTTGATTTGATTTCACCCCTTTCTTGATTTTTTTTCTAACAAAAAGGGGAGAACATTGTTTTGTGTTTACTTTAACCCCTTTGTTGATGATTGACAAAAAGGGGGAGAAAGATTTTGAGTTTATATATGCATATTTGAGTTTTTGCATATATTGAGTTTATGCATCTTGTGTTTTAGAAAATGGAAAGAATGTTTTTAAAAGTTTAAACAAAAAGGGGGAGAAATTTTTTGGAAAAAGGATTTTGGATTTATGTTTTTGTCTCTCACCTTATTATGCATGTTTAGTTGTTTAGATTTATGTACTTCATTGCCATATCTTATTGCTTATTTGTTATGCATGAGTTAAGGGGGAGCTTCTTTGAAGTTTTACTTTAACCATGCATAAATAACTCCATGAGTTTTGTCATCATCAAAAAGGGGGAGATTGTTGGCCCAAAGGCCCATCACTCTAGTTTTGATGATGATTAACTCATGTAGTTATAGTGTAGGATCACCTAGAGGGGGGTGAATAGGTGATGGCTAATCTAATGGTCACTTAATGCCAAATAATGCGGAATTAAAAACTATTATGACCTAAATTAAACTCTTAAACTAAACACCACGTATAACACAAGAGTGTAGCCGAATTCCCCGTGAAGGGCTCTGGACTAACTCCTCTAGATTCCCCTAGATAAGGGTTGAGGTGCCGCGTTGGCTCTCTTGGTTAAATACAAGTGTTAGCAAACAATCCCCAAGCAAGTATAACAATTAAGCACACAAGGTATATGAAGCATATAAAGATGAACACAATTTAAGCAAGCAAGATATAAACAAGAGATAGAGAGAGTGAGCAATCGCAAACATAAGGGATTTGTTTCGAGGTTCGAGCATACTTGCTCTACACCCCCGCCTTCGACACACGAAGGATTTCCACTATGCTCGATCCCAATGGATCACTCCTCGGTGCCGCAACACCTACAACCCTCGGACTCCCTAGTCCCGTACACACCGCAAGCCCACCGGCTCGCCGAGGCCGCACCTCAAACAAGAGTTCACACACGGACTCTAAACAACCGCGAACGCACTCGTCCGCCTCCTCAAGAAACAAGAAATGATCTCTTGGTGATCTAAACACTTTGATCACCAATAAAAACTCTCACAACAAAACCCTATAGGTAGATATGACAATGGATAGCTCAAGTGGGTGTGTGAGAAAACAAGGATGAAATTGTGGAGGAAAAACCCAAAGAATCACTTTTTAACACTCTTGATAAAAACTCTCTTTTGATTTGGAAATGAAGCTCTAAAACTTGTGGATATAACCACTGAAAAGAATGGGAAAACTAGCCCAAAACTATTCTTCAAATCTTAGAGAAAACAGCCCCAAATGGCCCAATTTATAGGGCTCCAAAAACTAGCCGTTGGAGGTCTGACAGAACTGTCGGTCGACCGTCCGGTCGACCGGCCAAGGGTCATATTTCAGACCGTTGAGCCATCGGTCGACCGGTCGGTCGACCGAGGCCAGGATACAGAGAGCAAGTCTCTCTGTCCGGTCGACCGGTCGGTCGACCGGTCGGTCGACCGGCCCTCCTGCCAGAACTGGCGTGCAAGTCTGTGCACGTCGGTCGACTGTGAAGGTCGGCCGACTTCAATCTGCGGTCGACTGTCCCGGTCGACCGGCTGAAGCCAGTACAGAAATGTAAAAGGGATTTAAAACTTGGTCTTTTTGGTTCAAATAAAATCCCATAAAATACTGAAAAATCTACAAAAATAGTTTTACCAATATACTTTGATAAACAAACATGCTTGCACAAAATCAAGGCATGTTACAAATAATTTGGACTATTTTTGTAAGTTGGACATTTTGGCTTAAAAACGAAAACTGTATTTTTCCAAACTTGATTTTTCCAAAACTTGTTTTCCAAAACTTCTCCAAATACAAAAACAAGATATTTAAACTCATTTGAAGCATAGTGTATATGGATATGATCCACTACACAAACATGGTGAAATATCTATGTTTTTGACATTAAGCTCTAAATATGGTTTTGGTTAAAACATAAAACTTGAATACCAAAAACCAAAAAGATATTTTGTCAAAGAGAAAAATCTTTTCTAAAACAAACTAAATCAAGAGTGTGTGTGCATATGATATACTTGAGCAATCCACCAACTATTTTATCCTTTACATTTTATCTAAAAAAAATCTTACTAAAAACAAATCTTGACTCAAGTCTTCATCTTCTTGAAGTCTTCACTTGAAGCCTTCTCATCTTCTTGACTTGGTCCAAACATGATCCAATGGCTCTTGGATCAAACCGTGCTAGCTCTAAAACTTGACTTTAAATCCTTTGTTGAAGCTATGCTCTACTAAGATCTTGATCATAAATCTGTCACTAATTAAACACAAGATCATTGTACTATAACTACATGAGTTGATCTTCATCAAAACTAGAGTGATGGGCCTTCTGGCCAACAATCTCCCCCTTTTTGATGATGACAAAACTCATGAAGTTATATATGCATGGATTAAAGTAAAGCTCCAAAGAAGCTCCCCCTTAACTCATGCATAACAAATAAATAATAAATATGCAATGTATGCTCATAAACATGTATGCAAATCTAGGAGATAAACATGCCAATCAAGTATAAAATAAATCAAATTCTTTTTCTCCTATTTGCAAAACAAAACATATATGCATAAATATAAAAACTACTCCCCCTTAAGTAAGGAAAACAAATACTTCTCCCCCTTAAGCAAGGAAAACATGCATATATCTCAAATACTTCTCCCCTTTTTGTCAATCATCAACAAGGGGTTAAAGTAAAAACAAAACTAATAAATAAAATTTTCTCCCCCTTTTTATCCGAAACAAGGAACCAATGAAGGGGTAAACATAAATCAATCAATAAGGATTATATGCGATATACATTCATGAAGAGGAAGACGTTAAGTTAACTTCCCTACACATATGCATTACATGAAGAAGGGATGACAAGCCCCAATTCACATAACACATATTATGTAATACATAAGAGAAGATGTGAAGCTCCCCCTACACACGTGGACCACATAAAGAAGAGTTGTTAAGCTCCTCAATATACAATACACTCAACATGAATCGATATGTAGAAGAGATGTTAAGCTCTCCTTACATATAGGCAATATAACTCAAAATATTTTGATTTTTCTTATAAAACAAAATTTTGAATTTTCTCAATAAAAAACAAATCTTGAGATATCAAATAAACATAATTTTTTTTAATTTTGATACCATTTTAAAACATAATGCATAAGCTTTTTAAAAAAATTTGAATTAAGCTTAGCATAAACAAGTTGTGTGCTTTAAATGTATAAATCAATGTTAACTCAAGCACAAATAACTCATATATATGAAAAAAAATAAGTATACCAATTGAAATTGATACATACATATATAAGAAAATAAAATATGAGTATATACAAAATGGAGTCAAATTGATACCAATTGAAATGATTCAATGATACCAGTTGAAACAATAATAGGATCATGTGTATATCTCATAAAACATTGAAGAATAAATAACTAGTTAAATTAATTTTTGAAAAACTAGTTAAAGATCCTTCAAAAACATGAAACCAAATCATATGTATTTCATGAATCATACCAAATACACAAGAGTTGACACTCAAAAATGATAAGGCTCATAAAAGTGTTCATAAAACAATGTCATGACAAACAAATGAAGTGTGAGTGTTCAATAATCATGTAAATAACATTTTCATGAAAATATTCATTTAGGCTCAAAAAGAACATGAATCTTTTATTTTTATCAATACAAAACATAAAAAAATTCATTTTTCATTAAAAAAAACAAACTTCTAGGTATATGTATGATTTATCTAAATCTAACAATATGCATACATATCCCAAACATAAAAGAGTCTATTAAAGGTATTTGCATGAAGGCAAGAGACTCACAGGTATACAGATTAGGAAAGGAAAGGTGTTGTATTGTGGAGTATAATTTGCACACAAAATATATTCAATAAGAAGAGATAAGGTTTAGAAACAACCTCAAGTGCTTTGATCACTCCACAAATGTATTCAAGATGATTAATGTATCCTTTCCTATCTCCGTTATAGCATGGGCTATATCGAGTCGAATCCTCAGGGAGAGCTTGCGATGGAAGCGTTACGGTTTGTAGTGAAGATAGAAAACGAAGATTCTTCTTTGTCTTAAAAGAATAAAAACAAATTGGAAAAAGAAGTAAAAGAATTGATGGATATGTTCATGATGGAAAGTGAAAAGAAATCAAAGATGATATTTACTTTGGAAAGAAAACAAAATGGAATGAAAACTTGTAGAAAGAATTTAAGATGAGAAAACCATGACTAGCTAACCTTACTTCCTTGCTAAAACTTATTAAACTCCGTGATGGTGAATGCATGCCTCATGTTGATTCATCGGCAAAGATTTGTCTTGCGTGTTGGTCTAATTACTTTCCCACTTGGATGACGGGTGATCATTCTTGGACTTGTCTTGTAGCCTCATAGATGTCATAGGCCTACAAATTAGACTTTCAATAATGGAATCAAAAGAGCTACACTCAAGGGATGCTAAGGAAGAAGATACAACATTCATTAATGGAAATAAAGAAGTTGTACAACAAATAGCATATTGGTGATCCATCTCTATGTTCCATCACGGCACTTGTTCTAAAGACAAGACTCTAAATGAGGCACACATGAATCATATGGAGAATTACAACAAGATATAGCCAAGCATGAAAGTAACCCATCGGAGAAGAGAAGGCCATGCAACTTGCAAGATTAAAGATAGCAATCACCCATGAGTTAGTAGTTAGCAAGGTTAGTGGTTAGCTAGTTCATGTTAGAAAAGTTAGCTACTAGCCATAAGAAAAGAAAAGCAAAGCATGAATAAAAGTGCAAGTAAAGTAAAGCTAGAATTAAAGAAAGCAAGTAATACTAGAAAATGCTCAAGTAGAGAGAAGAGAATGGATGAATCCTTGCTTCACAAGTTGTCACTCCTTGGTGTACACAAGCTTTCTCTCTCTTACAACTCTCTTTTGCAGAATTTCTAGGGAGGAAGAAGAGGGAGACTAAAACCTAGAGAATACTAAAACAAAATACAAGACTTTCCCCTAATTTCTCCTCTCTCCTCCACACTTTGTTGCGCAAGCCCTGGTCTTGTATTTATAGCCTCAGAGAGAAGGATCTAGAGCCCTGGTTGTTGGAGAGAAATCCGGGCTCCAACAACCCTGTAACTGCCGAAATTTGGCGGCAAAATCCCGGATTTGGCGGCAAAATCAAGGCAGTTGAATACCAGATTTTTGTTACAAGTTTGTTACGAGGTTGTTATCCACGTGGCCTTCTGGAAGATTGAGTTGGCGCGAGGATCTCTCCTGATTCTGGATTCAAACTTGGGCTCTTTTGGGCTTTTGAATTAATCTCTTTAATTATTGCTAATTAAAGTGATTTTGGGCTTTTTCTCATTTCAGATGTGGACCTGCAAAAATAGAGAGAATATGAGTAAAAATCATATTTTTATTTGTAATATGCATGGGAATAATGTGGTAAAATATGCAGAATTGAATACCAATCACACCCCCACACTTATTCTTTTGCTAATCCCGAGCAAAACAAAGAAAAGAAAACTATACTACAAGGATTATTACACCACTTTCGCAGGTGACGCGATTGCACTGAGCGTGTGCAACAAGCCGTTAAACCTCTAGGTTACCCTAGAGGAGGAGTGTTGTCTCCTGAGGGTTTTCAGCGGATTGCACCCACAAAATCCATGAAAGAAGACAAATGTTAGTGTTTTGAAAATTCATTTTGAAAGAGAGACATGTTTTCGAACTATTTTTGCAAAAATATAAGTGATCTAAGGTCATAAGTCCACCTATAATCATTCTCCCTTAAACTTAGTCTCTATGCAAGATCTTGTCTTCAATTAAGGTAAGAATTCAAAATTGGATTGAATATTTTATCCTTCATAAAACCTAGATAGCATGCACACCGTGACAGTGAAGATTTCTGGGATTTCAACTCTAACCATAAAGCCATTTATTTATATATATATTTTCTTTTTCTCTTTTTTCTTCCCTTAGTTTAGGCTTTCTAGTTCACCCTTGTAACGAGCCTATAACCGATGACTCCCAAACCAGTTGGTCTTAGGGCACCAGATGAGAAAACATCCCTCGGGTTTAAGGACTCGAGTGAAAAAGGCCACAAAACTAAAGGGGATTATTTATTTCCTTTACCACCGTTAGGCGTGAAAAATCATGCTTCTTGAGGCACAATTATCCAGCTTAATAAGTGATGTTTTATATATATATATATATATATATATATATATATTTTTTTTTCTTTTTTTTTTTATGGCCTTTTTGGTCTTTGTTTCCATCCCAAAAATGTGTAAGTGTGAAGTGCATACGATCTAAGGCAAGAAATTCAAGATAAAAATATCTCCCCAATTTTACTTACTTAGCCTATAATTTCAAACAAGATCTATTATTTCAACTAGGTTTAAGATGTCATAATTAAGGCTTTCTTAATTTCTAAGATACATCTTAATTTTCTTAAAAATAGATCAAAAAATTTGTCTCTTATTTCAAAAAGTTTTTTTTTATTTCTAAAAGAAGTGTAAAAGAAAGAAAATCTAAAAACTCTATGTTAGTAAACCCTCCCCCACACTTATCTCATGCATTGTCCTCAATGCATCGTGATATATGTATGCATGAAACAAAATAGAGAGGGAAGGAAAAAATTACCTTAAGGTGGTGGTTACGGTGGTGGTCTGATTGGTCCACGAAACATGGCCCAATCAACTTTGCTTTGGGTTTTGAGGAACCCACCAGAAATATCATGAATACAACCCACTAAAAAGATAAATCCATGAAGGATCTTTATTAAGTATTTGACCCCATCTAATTTCCATATTCCATAACTAATTTCAGAGTCAAATTTGTCAACCACCTTATCCCAGAATGGTGTATGAAATGATAGAACAGTTGACTTGGACTCAGGAAGGACAGGAACTAATACCGACTCAGGAAGGTGACTTAAGTCAAGTAAAGGTTCAGGAGTCGAAATGAGTTCAGGGATTGGGTCCAAGTCAAGAAGTTGGAACTCCAGTCCACATGTATTGTCCAACAATGGAATGTGACCTAATATGGGTGTTATCTCTTTACTTCCAATATTAAGGAATTCTAACTCATCGCCATACAATTCTTCAAAACTAAGGTCAACATCTTCCGTCAGAATTGTACAATCAGTTTCAGAAGTAAAGAGATTGTGAGAATCTAGATCACATTTCTCATGTAGTTCAATACCAAAGAATGGAGAACTTGCCAATTTGTCAATAGTATCTTCAGAAGTGTATAATTGGTCAAGTTCAATATGATCCTCAAAGATGGGTGATTCAACTTCATTATGAATTGGGACAGGATCCAATGTCGACTCCGGGAAAAGATTGAAGTCAGGTAAAGGTACCGGAGTCATTATTGAATCAGGAAAAAGAATTGAATCACTAAGTTGGGTTCAAGATCACATTCCTCATGTAGTTCAATTCCACAAAAATGTGAACTTGCCAATTTATCAATGGGACTTTCAAAAGTATGAAATTGGTCACGTTCAATATGATCATCATAAAATTTTGGTGATTCAATTTCATTATGGATAGGCACTGGATCCAATACTGACTTTGAAAATGGAGTGAAATCAGATAAAGATACGGGAGTCATTATTGGATCAGGAAGTAGAATTGAATCATCAAGTGGAAGTTCAGGATCATATTCATGTTCAAGTTCAATTTCAGGAAAAGGAAAACTTGCCAAAATGTCAATGGGTTTTGAAGTTTGGACAAGTTTAGGTGGTTATACTGAAATTGAATCTTGATTTCTAAAACTACATGACTCATTGGCTCTAACAGAATGGTTAGTGACACCAGATCTGGTCAAACGGTGAGAACGTAAAGATTCAACCATCATATCTATGTCATGATTTCTAGCATTTTGAGCATGAGTCATGTCTTCAAGCATCTTTCCATAATTGATGAATTCATTGTCTGGATGAAAAGATGAAGTGTTTGTCTTGGAAGTGATAGTGAAATTATGAGTCCATCAGATTTTGGGATTTGTGTTTAGACTCACGCATACTCATTTCCAAAATTGATGGTGCTTTATTTTGGATTGGTGGAATTGAGTATGTATCTTGAAAATATTGTGGACTGGGTGGAGAAGGAGGACAAAGTGGTTGGAAATTATACTCGGGGTAAGTGAATCCCCACTGACTCGGTGAAGAGTTGAAATTATTATGGAAATTATAGTTATTAGATGGGGGGTATGGGTCATATTGATTCGGATAAGACCAATCCGGCACACTAGGTTGGTCAAAGTTATGGTATGCCGGGTTGGTAATATCCGAAAATGAAGTCGGTGTGTAATATGGATTATTATTGAAGTTGGAAAATTGTTATTATAAGCCATATCACACAATGAAATACAAACAAAAAGAAACAAACAAGTAAACAAACAAAAAAGAAAAGAAAAATTCTAACCTAAGTTAGGGTAGACCTATGACCTAGACGACTCCTAACTGATTAGACCGTCCACGGGAGGTTTAGTGTAGACTTTGACCACAAGCTAATCAGCCAGGTAAGGGCAAGGTTGTTGGGAGGTTTTCCGTTAAAGACGTTCCTTAATTAAGTAACCACCAACCTTCGGGCTTTCGGCCCTCAATCCCTTTCCTAGACACTGATTTTGCAAGAGTCAATTTCCAACACTTTTTCCCCTTAGGATAATCTCCTAAATGAGTCG
Organism: Agave tequilana; assembly: GCA_038442645.1. Taxonomy (NCBI): domain Eukaryota; kingdom Viridiplantae; phylum Streptophyta; class Magnoliopsida; order Asparagales; family Asparagaceae; genus Agave; species Agave tequilana. The sequence continues at coordinate 68,825 of JAVJIF010016084.1, forward strand.
AGATGTCCCTAGGGCCAACGTCTACTTTTTTTATTAAATTAGGCTTGGGTTAGTGAGTGCTGGGATAGTGATTTTTGGGCTAAGGGAAGGGTGATGAAATCCCCTACCTTATCTTATTTACTGGGTATGCCCTTAAAGTCAATTTTGTGCAAGTGTACGATTAAACAAACAAGGTTCACTCAAAGCTATAAAAATCAAACAAGGAGTGAGTCCTAGTCAATATGCAATGCGTACGTACCTTGCCTCCAGCACTCTTCAACAGTAAAAGTAAAGGAATTGAAAAGACACGTGCCTAAAATGCAAATGTCTAAACAATTTTTAATGTTTCAACCAATGTTTTACTGTTTATTATAATTAGCAGGAGTATGGTGAAGCATACAAGAATTTAAGTATTGCAGCAGATGTATTTTACAAAGCCAGAGACCCTGCAGAAAAATTGTCAGTAGTCCTCTCCTCCTTGCCGCAAATCTGTGGCCAGGGCCGTGAAATTGCGGCAATTCAGAGGGCTTCTGGTTTCTGCTTTCAAGAGAAGAAGCCCAGAGCCACTTATATGTCACTGCAATGCAAATTTTCCTGTTTCTTCAACCTGTAACCTGCAACAGAGAAGAAAATTCGTTTAGTTCTTCACTTTAAACCAAAAACCGTTGCTCTCCCCGGCAACGGCGCCAAAAATTTGATTAGGAAAGGAAAGGTGTTGTATTGTGGAGTATAATTTGCACACAAAATATATTCAATAAGAAGAGATAAGGTTTAGAAACAACCTCAAGTGCTTTGATCACTCCATAAATGTATTCAAGATGATTAATGTATCCTTTCCTATCTCCGTTATAGCATGGGCTATACCGAGTCGAATCCTCAGGGAGAGCTTGCGATGGAAGCGTTACGGTTTGTAGTGAAGATAGAAAACGAAGATTCTTCTTTGTCTTAAAAGAATAAAAACAAATTGGAAAAAGAAGTAAAAGAATTGGTGGATATGTTCATGATGGAAAGTGAAAAGAAATCAAAGATGATATTTACTTTGGAAAGAAAACAAAATGGAATGAAAACTTGTAGAAAGAATTTATGATGAGAAAACCATGACTAGCTAACCTTACTTCCTTCCTAAAACTTACTAAACTCCGTGATGGTGAATGCATGCCTCATGTTGATTCATCGGCAAAATTTGTCTTGCGTGTTGGTCTAATTACTTTCCCACTTGGATGATGGGTGATCATTCTTGGACTTGTCTTGTAGCCTCATAGATGTCATAGGCCTACAAATTAGACTTTCAATAATGAAATCAAAAGAGCTACACTCAAGGGATGCTAAGGAAGAAGATACAACATTCATTAATGGAAATAAAGAAGTTGTACAACAAATAGCATATTGGTGATCCATCTCCATGTTCCATCACGGCACTTGTTCTAAAGACAAGGCTCTAAATGAGGCACACATGAATCATATGGAGAATTACAACAAGATATAGCCAAGCATGAAAGTAACCCATCGGAGAAGAGAAGGCCATACAACTTGCAAGATTAAAGATAGCAATCACCCATGAGTTAGTAGTTAGAAAGGTTAGTGGTTAGCTAGTTCATGTTAGAAAAGTTAGCTACTAGCCATAAGAAAAGAAAAGCAAAGCATGAATAAAAGTGCAAGTAAAGTAAAGCTAGAATTAAAGAAAGCAAGTAATACTAGAAAATGCTCAAGTAGAGAGAAGAGAATGGATGAATCCTTACTTCACAACTTGTCACTCCTTGGTGTACACAAGCTTTCTCTCTCTTACAACTCTCTTTTGCAGAATTTCTAGGGAGGAAGAAGAGGGAGACTAAAACCTAGAGAATACTAAAACAAAATACAAGACTTTCCCCTAATTTCTCCTCTCTCCTCCACACTTTGTTGCGCAAGCCCTGGTCCTGTATTTATAGCCTCAGAGAGAAGGATCTAGAGCCCTGGTTGTTGGAGAGAAATCCGGGCTCTAATAACCCTGTAACTGCCGAAATTTGGCGGCAAAATCCCGGATTTGGCGGCAAAATCAAGGCAGTTGAATACCAGATTTTTGTTACAAGTTTGTTACGAGGTTGTTATCCACGTGGCCTTCTGGAAGATTGAGTTGGCGCGAGGATCTCTCCTGATTCTGGATTCAAACTTGGGCTCTTTTGGGCTTTTGAATTAATCTCTTTAATTATTGCTAATTAAAGTGATTTTGGGCTTTTTCTCATTTCAGATGTGGACCTGCAAAAATAGAGAGAATATGAGTAAAAATCATATTTTTATTTGTAATATGCATGGGAATAATGTGGTAAAATATGCAGAATTGAATACCAATCATATACATGTATATTTATTAGATTTGAATAAAAATTACATATACATGAAGTAAAACATGAAAATTGGCAAAACAAGTATAAATGAAAGAATCATCAAAACTAGGTTATACATGTGCATATAGTGAGTACAAATGAACATGAAGTGCAAACATATATAAATCAATTTGTTGTTCACTATTTGTACATGTATAAATATAAGTTTTGATAAAAGCTATATTTAAACTAGTTTACCACATGAAGCACAAAAACAAACATGAACATGCTAAAAATATGATATATGAACAAGCATGTAAATAAATAAAATAGGAGTTTAGAGATAGTTACCAAACCATAAGAATTATACTCCAAATCTCCAAACATAGTGGTTGTCCCACCAAAACTCCTTGATAGCGATGCATCTATAAATGTGTCCATCAAGTCCATGTGCATCCACCATCAAGGCACCATTCCTCTCACGTCGTGTGAGAGCCCTCACCTACATCAAAAACACAAGGTGGGGGTTTTGGTACCCATTTCTTTTGGGTCCTTGGGGGTTAGCTTTGTAAGGCACCCAAACATTTTTATTTTTAGCAAAATTTAAAACATGCAACTTATCAAAACAAAATTTTGCTAAATGGCCTTTGCGGTCACAATGTGTACATTTGTACACCTTAGGATGCTTATGTGTATGTGTATGATCGTGGCGTGCAACATAAGCATATGCATGATGATGTGCATGAGAATGTGGAGCTTGTTTCTTTGAAAACATAAACTCCAATGTAGTGTGGTTGAATGCACATGTGCTCAAAGTAGAGCTCAAACTATTAATTTTGTTTTTCAAAAATTTAACTTCATTTTGATTAATAGAGGTGGTGGCATGTAAAGCATGATCAAAAGTCTTTTTCTTTTAGAAACTTTTTCTTTTTCTTTTTCAAAAAATTTTCTTTTCAAAGTAATGTTTTCTTGAAAAGCAATTTCCTTTTGTTTTTCCACCAAAACAATTTTATTTTTCAAAGATGTGTTTCCTTCACAAAGATTATTTAATTTGGACATCAAGGAAACATTCTCATTTTTCAAATCTTCTTTTTCTTTTTCAATACATGCAATTTTATTTTCTAAAGTATCTTTTTCCTTATGCATGCAATCAAATTTCTTTTTCAAAATCTTATTATCCTTTTTAAGCATGTCATATTTTTCTAGCAAAAGTTGACAAAAAGATGAAAGCTCATCATATGACATGTTAACATCTTCTACCTCGGATTCGGTAGTTACCTCAAAGGGGTTATCCCCTTGGACCATATAGCACTTGTTGGAGATGTCACTTCCGACATCCGAGTCACTCCCCGCATAGTATTGATCATTTTCGCCAAGGGAGAGGGAGGGTGTTCCAAACTACAAAAGCCGAATCAACATTAGAAACCCTAGATAAATAATCATCATTTAGGGTAGACTTTAAAGCATGAAGGGCTTTTGCATTAGCCTCATTATTCTTGCTATTAACATATGAATCTTTAGGGCTTTGAGGTACATAGACATCTTAACCTTCCAAATTTGGATGTTAAGAATGTCAAACATGGGTGGTGACATGAAGTCCATGGTGTGTGTACAAATATTGTGATTAGCCTAAAAATGAGGATCTTTAACTCTAGGTTGTAAGACCCAAATTCAGAGCACTTGGCTCTGATACCAATTGTAGGATCACGTAGAGGGGGGTGAATAGGTGATGGCCAATCTAATGGTCACTTAATGCCAAATAATGCGGAATTAAAAACTATGATGACCTAAATTAAACTCTTAAACTAAACACCACGTATAACACAAGAGTGTAGCCGAATTCCCCGTGAAGGGCTCTGGACTAACTCCTCTAGATTCCCCTAGATAAGGGTTGAGGTGCCGCGTTGGCTCTCTTGGTTAAATACAAGTGTTAGCAAACAATCCCCAAGCAAGTATAACAATTAAGCACACAAGGTATATGAAGCATATAAAGATGAACACAATTTAAGCAAGTAAGATATAAACAAGAGATAGAGAGAGAGTGAGCAATCGCAAACACAAGGGATTTGTTTCGAGGTTCGAGCACACTTGCTCTACATCCCCGCCTTCGACACACGAAGGATTTCCACTATGCTCGATCCCAATGGATCACTCCTCAGTGCCGCAACACCTACAACCCTCGGACTCCCTAGCCCGTACACACCGCAAGCCCACCGGCTCGCCGAGGCCGCACCTCAAACAAGAGTTCACACACGAACTCTAAACAACCGCGAACGCACTCATCCACCTCCTCAAGAAACAAGAAATGATCTCTTGGTGATCTAAACACTTTGATCACCAATAAAAATTCTCACAACAAAACCCTATAGGTAGATATGGCAATGGATAGCTCAAGTGGATGTGTGAGAAAACAAGGATGAAAATTGTGGAGGAAAAACCCAAAGAATCACTTTTTAATACTCTTGATAAACACTCTCTTTTGATTTGGAAATGAAGCTCTAAAACTTGTGGATATAACCACTGAAAAGAATGGGAAAACTAGCCCAAAACTATTCTTCAAATCTTGGAGAAAACAGCCCCCAAATGGCCCAATTTATAGCGCTCTAAAAACTAGCCGTTGGAGGTCTGAAAGAACTGTCGGTCAACCGTCCGGTCGACCGGCCAACGGTCATATTTCAGACCGTTGAGCCATCGGTCGACCGAGGCCAGGATACAGAGAGCAAGTTTCTCTGTCCGGTCAACCGGTCGGTCGACCGGGGCCTTTCCAGAGAGCAGAGCTCTCTGGACGGTCGACCGGGTCGGTCGATCGGCCCTCCTGCCAGAACTGGCGTGCACGTCTATGCACGTCGGTCGACTGTGAAGGTCGGCCGACTTCAATCTGCGGTCGACCGTCCCGGTTGACCGGTTGAAGCCAGTACAGAAATGTAAAAAGGATTTAAAACTTGGTCTTTTTGGTTCAAATAAAATCCCATAAAATACTGAAAAATCTACAAAAATAGTTTTACCAATATACTTTGATAAACAAACATGCTTGCACAAAATCAAGGCATGTTACAAATAATTTGGACTATTTTTGTAAGTTGGACATTTTGGCTTAAAAACGAAAACTGTATTTTTCCAAACTTAATTTTTCCAAAACTTGTTTTCCAAAACTTCTCCAAATACAAAAACAAGATATTTAAACTCATTTGAAGCATAGTGTGTATGGATATGATCCACTACACAAACATGGTGAAATATCTATGTTTTTGACATTAAGCTCTAAATATGGTTTTGGTTAAAACATAAAACTTGAATACCAAAAGCCAAAAAGATATTTTGTCAAAGAGAAAAATCTTTTCTAAAACAAACTAAATCAAGAGTGTGTGTGTGTATATGATATACTTGAGCAATCCACCAACTATTCTATCCTTTACATTTTATCTAAAAAAAATCTTACTAAAAACAACCTAGACTCAAGTCTTCATCTTCTTGAAGTCTTCACTTGAAGCCTTCTCATCTTCTTGACTTGGTCCAAACACAATCCAATGGCTCTTGGATCAAACCGTGCTAGCTCCAAAACTTGACTTTAAATCCTTTGTTGAAGCTATGCACCTACTAAGATCTTGATCATAAATCTGTCACTAATTAAACACAAGATCATTAGTACTATAACTACATGAGTTGATCATCATCAAAACTAGAGTGATGGGCCTTCGGGCCAACATATAGTACTATTGATCTTCTGTTTAATTAGTCTCAGATTTGTGATCAAGATCTTAGTAGGTGTTTAGCTTCAATAAAGGATTTAAAGTCAAGTTTTTGAGCTAATACAGTTTGATTCAAAAGCTTATGCATCAAGACCACATCAAGTACTCTAGAGGAGTCTAGCTCATTGGATCGTGTTTGGACCATGTCAAGAGGAGGAGAAGACATCAAGTGAAGACTTCAAGAGAAGACTTGTGTCTAGGTTTGTTTTATTAAGATTTTGTTTTAGATAAAATGTAAAGGATAGAATAGTTGGTGGATTGCTCAAGTATACCATATACACTCACACACAATTTAGATGTGTTTTCATAAAAGAATTTTCATTTTGAAAACAGACTTTCATTTTGGCAAAATACCGTTTTGATTTTGAGATTCAAAAGATAACATGTGTTTTAACCAAAACTATTTTAGAGCTTATTGTCAAAAACATAAATATTTCATCATGCATGTGTAGTAGATCATATCCATACACTTTATGCTTTAAAAGTGTTTAAAATATCTTATTTTTGTATTTGGAGAAGTTTTGAAAAAATCTATTTGAAAAAATACAGATTTTGTTTTATGCCAAAATTTCTAAGTTACAAAAATAGTTTAAAATATTTGTAACATGTCTTGATTCTACTCAAATATGTTTGTATATCAAAGTATTATACTGAACTTATTTTTGTAGATTTTTAAAGGATTTATGGGATTTTATTTTAAATATAAAACCAAGTTTTAAATCCTGAAAGTCCTGTTTCTGGCTTCTGCCGGTCGACCGGGCCGGTCGACCGAGTCGGTCGACCGACGTGCACAGAACGTGCACGCCAGTCTGGCTAGAGGGTCGATCGACCGTCCAGAGAGCTCTGCTCTCTGGAAAGCCCCGGTCGACCGGGTCGGTCGACCGGCAGAGAGCTCTGCTCTCTGTTTTCAGGCCACGGTCGACCGGGCCGGTCGACCGCTGGCTCAACGGTCAAAAATCTGACCGTTGGCCGGTCGACCGGGCGGTCGACCGACAGCCGTCCAGGCTGTAGTTTTGCCCCAACGGCTAGTTTTTCCTAGCCTATAAAAGGGGGCTCTTATGGACTGTTTTAAATAAGATTTTAAGTGGATTTTTGCACCAGTTTTCCTACTCTATTAAGAGATTTTCTCCACTTGTTTTAGAGCCAAATACTTCCATTCAAAGGAGAGTTTATCAAGAGATTTCAAAAGTGATTTTCTTGAGTTTTTCATCACAACTTCAATCCTTATTTTTCTCACAAACACTTGAGCTTTCCATTAATATATCCATACTATAGGAGAGTTGTTGTGAGATTATTTTTAGGTGATCAAAGTGTTGTGATCACCAAAGTTTTCATCTTTGCTTTGAGGAGGCAGACTTGTGTGTTCACGATTGTTCGAGTTCTAGTGAGAGCTCTTTGTAGAGGTGCGGTCTCAACAAGCTTGCGTGCTTGCGGTGTGTTTTTCTTGCGGGAACAAGAGAGGGACTAGAGAGTCCAAGAGTTCTAGTGGGAACTCCTTGTAGGTGTTGCAGCACCGAGTGATCCGATGGGATTGATTTTAGTGAAAATTCTTCATAGTGTTGAAGGCGGGGACGTGAGCAAGTGTGCTCGAACCTTGAAACAAATATCCCTTATTTGCGATTGCTCTCTCTATCTCTTACTTGTCTTTATATCTTGCATGTTTATATTGTCTTTATCTTTATACGCATGATATATTGTGTGCTTAATTGTTATATGCTTAGGGATTGTTTGCTAACACTTGTATTCAACTAAGAGAGCCAAAGCAGCACCTCAACTCTTATCTAGAGGAATCTTGAGGAGTTAGTCTAGAGCCCTTCACGGGGAATCCGGCTACACTCTTGTGTTATACTTGGTGTTTAGCTTAAAGAGTTTTAGTTTGCATAAATAGTTTTAATTTCGCATTAGTTGACCATTAGATTAGCTAGTCACCTATTCACCCACCTCTAGGTGATTACAGAAGGGGGGAATCTTGAATTAGATTGTCACTCTCATGCAATATCTCTCTCTCTTTCCCATGAATCTCTCTCCAATCTATTAGATCTACAAAGAAAGAGAAAATACAAGAAGAAAAAGAAAAAGAATAGAAAATCTTAATCGAAATTTAGAAGAAGAAACCCTAGCCTCCTCCTCCTCCTCCCGTTCTCTGGGCTCTAGTGCTTCATTTATGGGCATAGGAGATTTGAGCCCAAAGAAACTAGGGCACATGTCAAAGATTAGGGCCATCAGCTCTGATCCTGCTGCGTAAATGCTGTAATAGCCTCGTTTGCGTGGTAGGATAAGAGCCAATGACACTGATCTTTTGACCACTTACTCTGCCAGCTGCGAGAAACTTCTTGGTGCTATTATTTTTCTATATCTTTCTACATACTTCCTGCAGAATGGGCTTCAATTCGGGCTTCAAATGAGAATCCATTTTTGGGCTTCTTGTCTTTGAAGAATTCCCTAAAATTGCTATTTTTAGTCACTTTCTCCTTTTTGTCCCTCCTCTAGTGTCACCTGCAAAGAAGAGATAGAAATCTGTTAAATAGTAGGATTTTATTGTAAACCAGATGGGGAAATGTGACAAAAGATACAAAATTGATGAGCAATTACACTCCCACACCTACCTTTTGTTCTTCCTTGTGCAAAATAAGTAAAACTAAAACTATATACTGAGAAAGTTATTAAGCCACTTTTGCAGGTCTCACGTTTGCACTAAGCATGTGCTTGCACCTCTAAACCACTAGGTTACCTCTAGAGGAGAAGTTACAGTCTCCTAAGGGTTTTCAGCGGATTACACCCAAAAATTTCAAAAAGAAAGAAAAATAAGTATTAGTATTTTTGAAAACTCATTTTGAAAGAGAGAGAAAATCTTTGAAAACTTCCTGCGAAAATTTAAGTGATCAAAAAGTCATAGGTTCACCACACTATTCGTTTTAATTTAGTTTTCATGCAAGAACTTGTTATCAATAAAGGCAAGAAATTAAATTGAATCAATCACTTGATCACTTATAAAATCCTAGATAATATATGATAGTGTAATTTTTTGGAATTTCAACTCTAACTATTAAACCATATATTATATTTATATGTTTTTTCCTTAGTTTTGTTAGGCTTTCTAATTTATTCAGGTAGCAAGCCTTTAGCCGATGATTCCCAAACTAGATAGTATTAGGGTACCGGATGAGAAAACATCCCTCAGTCTTAAGACTCAAGTAAATAAGCACAAAACTAAAGAGTTTATTTGTTTTGACCACTGTTAGGCGTGAATAATCATGCTTCCTGAGGCATAATTATCCAACTTAATTAGTGGCCTTTTTATTTTATTTTATTTATTATCTTTTTAAAGGCATTGAAGTCTTTATTTCAATCCCAAAATGTTTAAGTGTAAAGTGCATATTTCTCTAGGGCAAAAAAATTCAAAATCAAATTAATTTTCAATCTTTCTTTCTTTCTTCTTATCTTAAGATTATAAGCAAGACCTCTTATTTTGACTATAAGAAATATAATTATGGTTTTCCTTATTCCTAAGATCAACTTAATTTTTATAGAAAAGTAGATCAAATATTTTTCTTTCATTTCAAAAAGTTTTAAAAAAAGGAAAATCACTATACAAAAGAAAAATTCCTAATCTACAAATCCTAAAAGAAAGAAAAATCTAAGTTAGTCAAATTCTCTCTCACACCTATTTCATGCATTATCCTCAATGCATCGTGAATGTGTGTATGCATAAAATAGAGAGGGAAGAAAAAATATCACCTCAAGGTAGTGATTCTGATGGAGGTCTTATTGGTATAGGAATTGTTGCCCAATGCAGTGGATCTGGAGATCACAAGGACTCACCATTGACCTCTATCCATTTATAATCAGAAAATTGAACATGGTCTTGAAAGATCATATGTTGATACTTATCCCCGTCTAATGTCCAATCTTGAAACATCATCTCAGAGTCATATTGTTGCATACCTTTGTCCAACAATTGATTGTAATATAGTGAAATGGTTAATTTGGGCTCAAGAGTTAAAGGTTCAAGATCTAATACTGACTTAGGGATTTGAATCAAATCAAGTACAGGTTTTGGAGTCAAAATTGGTTCAAGAGTTGTGTCCAAATTAAAAACTAAAGGTCTAGTTCACATTCATTTTTTGTCAATAGAATGTGATGCAAGATTGGTGATTCAAGTTCTAGATTTACAGGCATGGGAATCAAGACTCTGAAATGTGATTTGAATCAGGTAATAATACAGGAGCCAACATTGATTAAAAAATTGGAACTGAATCATTAACTGGAAGCTCAGGTTCACATTCATGTTCAAGTTCAATTTTATTGAAGTGATAACTTGCCAAATTATCAATGCGGTTTTTAAAGCTTTGATATTGGTCAAGTTTAATGGTTGTGATGAAATTGAATATTGGTTAAAACTTTCAAAACACTATGATCCTTGGGCCAAATCAATAAGGTTAGAGGTATCAGAATAGTCAAAGATTGGTAAGAGAGAGTTTTCTCCTCAATTGTGTTGAACGATTAACTCATTTGTACTTCTAACCTTTTGATGTCCTAGTTGAAAGTATTTTGAGTTTGAATCAAGGCTTCAATACTCTTTTTCAAGTAAATTCGTTCTTCGTTATGGTAGGTAGGATTTGGAAATGTGAGTAATGAAGCTTGGTTTTGGAAATTTTATGAAAATTGTGAGTCAATCATATTGTGCATTTGTTGTTAGGACTCAAACAAGACTTCAATACTCTTTTCTAACTCAAAATTTTCTTCAATTGATTATTCTTAAAAAAGAGGATATGAAGCAGAATCTTGAAAATATTGTGAAAAAGGTGTGAAATTTTGGCTCAGGGGACATGTATCCCCACTAACTCTATGAAGAGTTGAGACGAATTTGCCAATAATGGTCATAAGTCTGAGGATATGGGTTATGTTGAGTCGGACAAAATCAGTCTGGCATATTTGGTTGGTTTATGTTGTTCAGAGGTGGGTTGGAGGTATCTAAGTCAATTGAGGTTGGGGTGAAAAATAGATTCATTTAGAATGGGAAAATTTAGGTCTGAATCTACTTCACAAAAAAATTAATAAAATAAACAAACAAAAGAAAGAAAAATCAATCAAGCCTATGTGAGGGTTGATTTGAATCTAGACAACTCCTAGCTGGTCGATTGTCCAATAGTGGATATTGTAGTAGTCTAACGACAAATTAATTGTTGGTAGGGGCAAAATTCAGTGGGAGGTATATGTGCTGAGTAGCGGGTCTAATTAATTAAACCACTGAATCTTCAAGGGTTAAGCGCTTAATCCGCATCCTTAAGCACCAATTTAGCGAGAGTCAAACTCTAGCAACTTTCACCCAAGGTCAAATCTCTTAATGAGTTTGAGATGTCCCTAAAGGGGCCAACGTCTAACAAATTTTATTAAAGCTTGGGTTCTATTAGTGAGGAGATGATTTTTGGGCTAAGAGAGGGTTATAACTTTCCTACCTTATATTATTTTGGGTTTTGCCCTTAAAATCAATTAGTGCAAATATGCAATTTAGATAAGAATAAACACTTAAAGTAATTAAATTACTCAAATATTTATTCTACACTAAATGCAATGCAATTTATGCACTTTGCTTTGACACTTAATTAACAGAACAAAAACAGTAATATAAAATAAAATTATCACGTGCCTAAATGCAAATATCTAAACTGTTTTTATAATTCCAATCACTGGTTTCTATTATTATTTTTGCAGTGTGTAGGTAACCAATGCAGAAAAACTAATAGCAGAAATAAATGATACTTTGCAATTCTGAAACTCCTCTAAAATTGGGGTCAGTTGGCAACTATATTGTCGCGGTTCTACGACTTTTGATGTGGTTCTGCGACAATGTTATGGCAGATGAGCCCCTACTTTTTAAGGTAGATAATTACAGAGGAAAGGTGCCTTCTGCAGTTGTAATATCCTGTAAAAAGTCACCTGCACACAGAAACAGAGAAAAAAATGTTAATAACTTTGTGAATAAATCGTTCCCATTCCCAGTAACGGTGCCAAAATTTTGATCGAGCGAAAATCAAGCCCAGAAAATGTAAAAAATTAGGGAATGTGCTTGTGTGTGTTTTGGCTTCTCTTAATACTCCATGATAGCAATAGCGGCTATGTAGGTCGTATCCACAAGGAGAGAGGTGATAGAAGCTTGTCAGTAATTCACAAAATTTTTAACAAGTTCTTCTTTGTTTTAAAAGAAAAATAAAATGAAAAGAAAATAAGAAGTAGAAGAGAAGGTGAAAGTGAGAGTGATTTTGTTGAAAAGATTTTGAGAAGAAATCAAATAAAGAAATTTCTCATGGCTAACTTTCTACTAGATCTATCGACTTGCTACTCTTGGTGGATTGATTGCCTCAACTTGATCATTGACCCAAAGAGTAGTGGTTACAAATAAAAAGCATTCAAAGTATAACCCATAAGATTATTCTTCTCCCTAACCTTACTTCATAAGGCAACTTGAGCATCAATTCATCAAGATCCATTAGAAGGCGAGTATGGGATGAGAAGCAAGTGTACAAATTGTATAAGCGAAAGGTGAGTGGATGAAATCCAAACATGTATCACAAGCAAATTAACGCAAACATTAAATCATCAAAACCATTAGGGCAAGCATGAAATAAGAGAGTTAGTTATAAGTTAGCAAGTTAGAAGTTAGAATCCATCATCATGAGCCACCAATGGCGGTGTGTACGGACTAGAGAGTCCAAGGAGTTTAAGTGTGAACTCGCCTTGTAGGTGTTGCGGCACCGAGTGATGCGGTGGGATCGATTTTAGTGGAAATCCTTCATAGTGTTGAAGGCGGGGACGTAGAGCAAGTGTGCTCGAACCTCGATACAAATCTTCCGTGTTTGCGATTGCTCACTCTCTATCTCTTACTTGTTTATATCTTGCATGCTTATATTGTCTTTATCTTCATATGCTTGATATATATTTGTGCTCATATTGTTATATGCTTGGGATTGTTTTGCTAACACTTGTATTCAACCAAGAGAGCCAACGCGACACCTCAACTCTTATTTAGAGGAATCTTGAGGAGTTAGTCCAGAGACCTTCACGGGGAATCCGGTTACACTCTTGTGTTATACGTCGTGTATAGTATAATAAGTTTTAATTCCGCATTATTGACCATTAGATTAGCTCATCACCTATTCACCCCCCCTCTTGGTGATTTACAGCCCTTGCTATGAGCAAGGCACAATCTTTAGAGGCATCAATGAATTCATTTGGGCCAATTTCAGACCAAGAGTTAGAAAGTTAGATGGTTAGTTGTTAGAAGTTAACCATGATGATTAGAAGTTTGTTGCACATAATGAAAGAAAGCATGCAAAATCAAAAAAAGAATAAGAAAACAATAAAATAAAAACAATCAGATAAGATCAAGAAACTTGAAGATAAAGGAGGAATCTTGCATTAGATTGTCACTCTCCATACAATATCTTTTCCCCCCATGAATCACTCTCTAATATACTAGATCTACAAAGAAAAAGAAACACAAGAAAAAGAAAAAGAAGAGAAAATCCTAATTTAAATCTAGAAGAAGAAACCCTAGCCTCTGGTCTCCTCCTCTCATTCTCTGGCCTTTGGGGTTGTATTTAAAGGCATAGGTGACTTGAGCCCCAAGAAATTAGAGCACGTGTTAAAGACATCAGCCCTAATCTTGCCGTGCTTGCGAGGCAAGATCAGAGCCAATGGCTCTGATCTTTTAGCTGCTATTCTGCCAGCTGAGAAAAGCTTCTAGATACTATTACTTATTTATATTTTTTCACATATTGCCTACAGACTGGCTTCAATTCAGGCTTCAAATGGGTATCCATTTTTGGGCTTCTAGAATAACTTGGCTTCAAGAAATCTTTGAAAAATTCCCTAAAATAGCCATTTTCAGCCACTTTCTCCTTTTTGCCCCTTTTCCAATGTTACCTGCAAACAAGAGATAGAAACCGGTTAAATAGCAGGGTATTAATGTAAATAAAATGGGGAAATATGATAAAATATACAGAATTGATCACTAATCACTGGCCCACCATTGGGTCCGAGCAAGCCAATCTCGTCTTGGATTCTGATGCATCAGCTATGCACTTCTCACACAATGTTGCTCTAATTATCACTATGATTATCAGCAACTATTGAGTGTCCAAGGTCCTGGTCGATAGGGGAAGCGTCGTCAACATCCTATACGTAGGTGCCCTAGATAGGATGGAGAACACTCTAGAAACCATCCGAGCAATGATCAACCCTCAAACCCAATCTCACCTATATGGATTTGATTGGAATGAGATACACTCTCCAGACACAATTTCGCTCCCAGTTTGCGCATACCTTTACAATGTCATCACGAATTTCTACATGCCATATAATGCAGTACTCGGCAGACCCTGGCTCCCTATGATGGAGCCCGTACCGTCCACCTATCACCAGCTGGTGTGATACCCCACTTTGACTGGGACTGCTCACATCAAGGGAGATTAGGACATAGCCAAGACGATCTCTGATAATTGCTCAAAAGAGTCAGGCTAGAAGTCAAAGCCACGAGGTAATCCCTGAGAAGGCAGTCTCTAAGAAGGATCTCCCCAAGAGAGAAGCTGAAGAAGATTACTACTGAATAGCAATTACAGTACGACAGAAGCCCAAACTCTGACTCTTTCTCTGAGTTGGAAACTCCTGACAGCCGATCAAAGGAGGCCGAGCTGTTCCATGTGGACCCCTATCACCCAGAGCGAGTTCTTCAGATAGACACGAAGCTTTCTAGCTAAGAGAAGGATTAATTCAAGAAGTTCATGTCAGATAACCTTGATGTGTTTGCATGGTCCCTACAAATATGCCCGGGATGGATCCCTCCGTCATCTGTCGCATGCTGTCTACCCTCCATAAGGCCAAACCAATAAAGCAGAAGCTACAGAAGATGAATGCAGAATGTCTTCAGGTCCTAAACAATTAAGTTGGCCAACTCCTCAAGGCCAACTTCATTTGAGAGACTCTTTACCAGACTGACTCCAATCCAGTTCTGGTGAAGAAGAAAATGAGATGTGGAAAGTCCGTATCAGCTTCACTGACTTAAAAAAGGCATGCTCCAAAGATAGCTTCCCGTTGCCCAGCATGGATCAAATGGTCGATGCAACACCGAGCCACGAATTTCTCAGCTTCATGGATGCCTACTCAGGATACAATCAGATCAAGATGTATCCAAAAGATGAGGACAAGACATCCTTCACCACCAATCACACCATCTACTGATATAAAGTCACGCCTCTTGGCTTGAAGAACGACAGAGCCACTTTCCAGTGATGGTCAATGAAGTCTTCGAGGAGCTGATCGAGAACACAATAGAGGTAAATGTCGATGACATGCTTATAAAGAGTCTAGATCACTCTGACCATGTGAAGAATATAGGGAAGCATTCACTCTCCTCCGAGAATTAAATATGAAGCTCAACCCTGAGAAGTGTGCCTTCAAAGTAGCTTCTGGCAAGTTTCTCGGGTATTTGGTCACTCAGTGGGAAATCGAGGCCAACCCCAATCAGATATCTGCCATCACGGAGATGAAGTCCCCAACCACTGTCATGGAGGCCCAAATCCTCAACAGTCGCCTTGCTACCCTCAACCGTTTTCTTAGCAGATTAACTAACAAGTGCAATCCTTTTTTCCTGACCATCAAGAAGAACGAGCTGACTTATGTTGGAACGATCAGTGGGAAGTAGCATTTCAAAGTCTGAAGGCTTATCTAGCATCTCCTCTACTTCTATCCAAGCCATATTTTGATTAAACATAGTTCCTCTGCCTCACAGTCTCTGATAATGTAGTGAGCACATCTTTGGTTCAGGATGATGGGGGCATCCAAAATCTGGGGCATCCAAAATCTGGTCTACTATGTCAGCAAGGCCTTAATCGATGCTCAAATAAGGTATACAAGGATTGGAAAGCTAGTTGATTGAGCTTGAACCAGCACACAAATACAAAATTTTAGAACTTTAAAATAGAGATGCGCAAGGTGCTCAATTCTACCGCTATAGTAAGTGGCTATGCTGGTCATGATTCACAAGGAGGGACTAGCGATGGAAGCTTTTCTAGCAAGTTCTCTTTTATGCTACCATTAATGATTAAAGTTCTTCTTTAGTTCTTTAAAAGAAAAAGAGAAAAATTAGGTTAAAGTGAGTTAGGGAGAAAGTGGTAGATTAAGAAGGTGGGAAAATGAAAAATGGATTATATGCAAAGAAATGGAAAAGGAGTGATAAAAGAAGTGGGTGTTGTTGGTGTTGGTGATCTAAACAAAAGAAATAAAAGAAAAGAAAGAAAAGATTAAAGAAATACTTACCTTCTTTGATTGATGAATTATCTGGAACCCTTGAATGTTCTACCTTGCTACGTATAAGCCATAAGATCGAGCTCAGTCCGCAATCGCATTACATCATCAAGAAGAACAAGAATGAAATGATACAGAGTCTTGAGGAGGAGAACATCATCATGAAATATCGTTGGCACTCACACAAACATTGTTATATTGATGCTTCTAGATTCACATGAATGCTCATCATAACCAAAGAGAAAAGTAGAAAGAAGAAGAAGGAAACAAAAGTAAAGACAAACATAAAAAAAAAGTTACCTTTTATTGCTTGCAGAATCGATGGAAGAAAGGAGGAGGTACATCGGTGTCACTCTCAACATAAGCCTCTCTCTCTTACTTACATGAATCTCAAGTCTAAAATATACTTACAAAGAACTAAAAATTACATCAAAAGAAAACAAAAACCTACACTATAAAGAATGAAAAACTGGACTAAATCCTATCTCTGCATGATCGCCCCCATTTACAGTGAAATTACCTGTGAAATCACCTAGAGGGAGGGTGAATAGGTGATGGCTAATCTAATGGTCACTAAATGCGGAATTAAAAACTTATATGACCTAAACTAAAATTCTTAAACTAAACACCACGTATAACACAAGAGTGTAGCCGAATTTCCGTGAAGGGCTCTGAACTAACTCCTTAAGATTCCTCTAAATAAGAATTGAGGTGCCGCGTTGGCTCTCTTGGTTGAATACAAGTGTTAGCAAACAATCCCCAAGCATATATCAATTTAGCACAATAAGAATATCAAGCATGTAAAGATAAACACAATAGAAGCATGCAAGATATAAAAAGGAGATAGAGAGAGAGAGCAATCGCAAACATGGGAGATTTATTTCGAGGTTCGAGCACACTTGCTCTACATCCCCACCTTCACACTTGAAGGATTTCCACTAGAATCGATCCCACCGGTCACTCGGTGCCGCAACACCTACAAGGAGTTCCCACTAGAACTCTTGGACTCTCTAGTCCCGTACACACCGCAAGCCCACAAGCTCGCCGAGGCCGCACCTCAAACACCGAGTCCTCACTAGAACCCAAAACACCGCGAACACACAAGTCCGCCTCCTCAAAGCAAAAAAAGAAGTCTTTGGTGATCACAACACTTTGATCACCTAAAAACAATCTCACAAGAACACTCCTATAGGATGAATATTATCAATTTAGATACCAATTGAAAAGATCTAATGATACCAATTGAAAATAACAATGTAAATCAAGTATATAACTCATAACCTACCACCCTTTATATGCACAAGGTAAAGGATTTTTCCAATAAAGCTTACAAGGCATACTCGCCCAGCCATCCGCCCATTGATGGTGTAGGAAGGGTTTTCGAAAATAGGGTTTGAAAACATTTTATAGTGAAAAACACTACCAAATTGAAGAATAATAACTAGTTAAAAGTAATTTTTGAAAAACTAGTTAAAGATCCTTCAAAACATGAAATCAAAACATATGTTTTTCATGAATCATACCTAATACACAAGAGTTAACACTCAAAATCGATAAAGCTCAAAAAGAATCATGAATAAACAAATAAAGTGTGAGTGTACAAGAATCATGTGTTTAGCATTTTGGTTAAAACATGTAAACTAGAATACCAAAAAACCAAACCGGTATTTTTTAAAAAGAAAACTCTTTTGTATTTTTCTAAATAAAAATTCTTTTATGAAAACTCATCTAATTAAGAGTGTGTGTGCATATAGATATACTTGAGCAATCCACCAACTATTCTATCCTTTACATTTTATCTAAAAATAAAATCTTAAAAATAAACCTAGACACAAGTCTTCATCTTCTTAAGTCTTCACTTGAAGTCTTCTCATCTTCTTGACTTGGTTCAAACTCGATCCAAAGAGCTAGACTCCTCTTGAGTACTTGATGTGGTCTTGATGCACAAGCTCTTGAATCAAACCATGCTAGCTCCAAAACTTGACTTTAAATCCTTTGTTGAAGCTACACACCTACTAAGATCTTGATCATAAATCTGTCACTAATTAAACACAAGATCATTAGTACTATAACTACATGAGTTGATCATCATCAAAACTAGAGTGATGGGCCTTTGGCCCAACAATCTCCCCCTTTTTGATGATAACAAAACTCACGAAGTTATATACGCATGGATTAAAGTAAAGCTTCAAAGAAGCTCCCCCTTAACTCATGCATAACAATAAACAATAAGATATGGCAATGAAGCACATAAACTACCTAAACATGTATGCTTGTAAATCACCTAGAGGGGGGGTGAATAGGTGATGGCTAATCTAATGGTCACTAAATGCGGAATTAAAACTTATATGATGCAAACTAAAACTTATTACACTAAACATCACGTATAACACAAGTAGCCGAATTCCCCGTGAAGGGCTCTTGACTAACTCTTCAAGATTCCTCTAAATAAGAGTTGAGGTGCCGCGTTGGCTCTCTAGGTTGAATACAAGTGTTAGCAAATAATCCCCAAGCATATAGCACAATAAGAATATCAAGCATGTAAAGATAAACACAATGAAGCACATAAACTACCTAAACATGTATGCAAATATATGGAGATAAACATGCCAATCAAGCATAAAACAAATCAAATTCTTTTTCTCCTATTTGCAACACAAAACATATATGCATAAACATAAATACTTCTCCCTTTATGAATAAAGCAGGGAAAACATGCATATATACTAAAATACTTCTCCCCCTTTTTGTCAATCATCAACAAAGGGTTAAAGTAAAAACAAAATCAACAAATTTTTCTCCCCCTTCTTGTCCGAAACGTAGAATCAATAAAGGGGTAATCTTAAACAAATAAATAAAATGTTATATGCGATATACATTCATGAAGAGGAAGACGCTAAGTTAGCTTCCCTACATATATGCATTATATGAAGAAGGGATGACAAGCCCTAATTCACATAACACATAATCTGTAATGCATAAGAGGAGATGTGAAGCTCCCCCTACACACGTGTACCGCATAAAGAAGAGTTGTCAAGCTCCTCAATATAAGATACACTCAACATGAATCTATATGTAGAAGAGATGTTAAGCTCTCCTTGCATATAGGCAATACAAATCAAAAATGTTTTGATTTTTAATTGTTCAAATAAATTTTGAATTTTTCTCAATAAAACAAATTTTTAGATATTTTAGTAAATCATAAAAAATTTTAAGGTATCACTTGTAATCAAATTTTAAGATACCAATTGAAAAAAATCATGTTGATACCAATTGTAAATAAACATTACAAATTTTGAATTTTTCAAATAGGCAATACATATTGATACCAATTGTAAATTTATAACAAATTTGAAATAGAAACATATTGATATCAATTGAAAAGCCATGCATAAGCTTTATTAAAATGTCAATTGAGATACCAATTGAAAATAAAGTTTTAACTTAAGCTTAGCATAAAATTTGTGCTTTAAATATGTAAAACCAATTGTAAAGCAAGCACACGAAAATCATATATATGTATGAAAAGAGAATACCAATAGCAATTGATATTATGGAAATAATGAAGCATACATATATAGAAAACAAAATATGAGTATATACAAAATTATCAATTTAGATACCAATTGAAAAGATCTAATGATACCAATTGAAAATAACAATGTAAATCAAGTATATAACTCATAACCTACCTCCCTTTATATGCACAAGGTAAAGGATTTTCCAATAAAGCTTACAAGGCATACTCGCCCAGCCATCGCCCATTGATGGTGTAGGAAGGGTTTTCGAAAATAGGGTTTGAAAACATTTTATAGTGAAAAACACTACCAAATTGAAGAATAATAACTAGTTAAAGTAATTTTTAAAAAACTAGTTAAAGATCCTTCAAAACATGAAATCAAAACATATGTTTTTTCATGAATCATACCTAATACACAAGAGTTAACACTCAAAATCGATAAAGCTCAAAAAGAATCATGAATAAACAAATAAAGTGTGAGTGTACAAGAATCATGTGTTTAGCATTTTGGTTAAAACATGTAAACTAGAATACCAAAAACCAAACCGGTATTTTTCAAAAAGAAAACTCTTTTGTATTTTTCTAAAATAAAAATTCTTTTATGAAAACTCATCTAATCAAGAGTGTGTGTGCATATAGATATACTTGAGCAATCCACTAACTATTCTATCCTTTACATTTTATCTAAAAATAAAATCTTAAAAATAAACCTAAACACAAGTCTTCATCTTCTTGAAGTCTTCACTTGAAGTCTTCTCATCTTCTTAACTTGGTCCAAACTCGATCCAAAGAGCTAGACTCCTCTTGAGTACTTGATGTGGTCTTGATGCACAAGCTCTTGAATCAAACCGTGCTAGCTCCAAAACTTGACTTTAAATCCTTTGTTGAAGCTACACACCTACTAAGATCTTGATCATATATGTCAGTAATTAAACACAAGATCATTAGTACTATAACTACATGAGTTTATCATCATCAAAACTAGAGTGATGGGCCTTTGGGCCAACAATACCTGCCTTTTATAGGCAAAACCCCAGCGGGGGGAGGCGTGAGAAGATAAGGGGAGCAAACGCTCCCCTTATCTCGACCAAAGAGCCGCGGATCCGCAGCTCTGGTTGCGGATCCGCGGTCTGGCTATGGCCAGGTGGCCACTGCCAGGGGGTACAACTCCACGTTTCAAGATTCAGCTTTATCTGGTTCTGCATTTCCCTTGCAGCTTCTGATTTTGATAAAACGGCATTTTAACTCTGGCTTTAAACCGATTGATTTGTAAAGATCCATTTTAACCGATGTTCAACCGATTACATCCCCCTCTGATCTACCAAGATTTGCCCTGATTCACTGATTTTGAATTTATTCTAATTTAATTCAGAATTTGATGGGCTTTTGGGCTCATTTTTCTTCACTCTCCTTTAAGAATGGGCCTATAAATAAATTAAACAATAATTAGGAACAAGCAGAGTTTATTTTAAAATAAGTATGAGAATATGATAATAAATGTGCAATCTTAGCGACCGATCACTAGTGTTCACTCTCTTTGTCTCAAAGTTGAAGCACTACTTTTAGTCCTTCCCTATTATCGTGCTGGCAGAGTACCCACTGAGGATCATTATGGAGAATCCCAAGCCCAATGGCAGAATCACAAAGTGGGTCATGGAGATCAGACCCCTCGGAGTCACCTTCGAGCCATGGATAACGATTAAAAGGCAAATCTTGGCAGACTTCATTGCCGAGTTCAAACCAGAGTCTCCACCACAAAGCAACCTCTTGAAAGGGTAGATCCTGTACGTGGATGAAACATCAAATGGTAAGTGCACCAGAGTTGGGATAGTCCTCACTGTCCTAGAAGGATCCATCATCGAGCAGTTTTACTCCCTCGAGTTCTGAGCAACCAATAACGAGGCTGAATATGAAGCAGTCATTGCAGGCCTCAAGATGACGACTACCCTTAAAGTCATGGGGCTTGAAATTTATTGCGATTCACTACTCATAGTGAGTCAAATCAATTGAAAATACACAACCAAAGACGATCAGATTGCCGTGTACTTGAAGATCATCACGATTTGAAAAGCCAAATTCTCCCATTGTGACTTCAAGCAGATCTCAAGATCGGAGAACAGGCATGTAGACTCCCTATCACACTAG
>JAVJIF010016085.1:0-10000 GCA_038442645.1 Agave tequilana
TTTTCCAAAGGATTTTCTTTGTTAAAAACACTTTTGTTTTCTCACACTTGAGCTTATCATTCTATCCTTTCTATAGGATCTTTGTTTTTGTGGGAAAAAGATTGGTTTGTGGTCTTTTGATCACCAAGTTGTAAACCCTCCTACTTTGTGTTATCCCTCTTGTGTAGAGGTTGTTGATTTGGAGTGGTGGCTTTGTGCCCTATCCCACTAGTGAGAGTTTGATTGGTGTTTGGCTTTGCGCCATCCCTCAAGTGTGAGGTGATTGATTTGTTGTGGCTTTGTGCCAGCCTTTAAGTGTAGAGGTTGTATTTGTAATTGAGAGAGGAGTTGTGTACTCCCGGTTTATTCCCCAAATCCTCAGTAGAGGTTCCCTGTGTAGGAGTCTTGGGTGGACAAGTTAGTGGAAATCCTTCCGTATGAAGGCGAGGACGTAGAGCCGGGTGCTCGAACCTCGAAACAAATCTCGGTGTTTGTGTTTGATCCATTGACTCTAACTCTCTCTTTTATATTGTGCCATGCATCATTTCATATTGCTCAATCATATATTATATGCTTGGCTTGTTTGTGTGTGCTTCACTTGTGTTTAACCACGAGAGCTTCATATAGCACCTCAGAGGAATCAAGAGGAGTTAGTCCAGAGCCCTTCACCGGAAATTCGGCTACATTCGTTGGTTACACTAAGTGTGTTGCAATTTAGTTTTAATTTGGCATTTTGTTCATTAGATTAGCCGTACACCTATTCGCCCCCTCTAGGTGTACTTACAGTGTTCAGGTGATATCTTAACCATAAGGAGTCTGGTTTGGACGATTCTCGAGCTGTTACAATCGTAAGAAAATGAGCTACATTCCTGTAGTAGCTAAGTGAGTGTTTTTTTATAAAATAAATTTTATCATGTTGAATAAC
Organism: Agave tequilana; assembly: GCA_038442645.1. NCBI lineage: Eukaryota > Viridiplantae > Streptophyta > Magnoliopsida > Asparagales > Asparagaceae > Agave > Agave tequilana. Next base: position 905 of record JAVJIF010016085.1, read on the forward strand.
ATTATTTTATTAATTTATCTAATAAACTATAATTATCATCCAATAAATCACGTAAATGGTACATCACTGTAATTAAAATATGTATAAGTGCTTTTTAAACATATTCAACAAGATAATATTCTATTGTGATTGTAGATTTAATATAAAATATGTTGGCCCAGAGGCCTTTCAACCTAGTTTTGATGATGATTAACTTATGAAGTTATGTTACTAATAGTCTTGTGTTTAGTAAGTTTAAAATATAGGTCAAGATCATTATTGATGTTTAGCTTCTACAATGGACTTAAAGCCAAGATTCGAAGCTATCATGTGTTGATTCAAGAGCTCGCGCATCAAAATCGCATCAAGTACTCGAGATGGAGTCAAGCTCTTTGGATCATGTTTGGATCGAGCCGTCTTAGAGAAGAAGATCGACAAGAAGGCTTGTATCTAGATTTGTTTAAAAATTTTATTTAGATCTTGTGTAAGGATAGAATAGCTTTGAATTACTTAAGTTCATACACACAAGTTTATAGTTTTTGGTTTTCGGTTTAACCATTTTAGTTTCAAAAATTTATGTTTACATGGTTTATATCAAATAGAATAAGTTTCTTGGTTTATATATGTGTTGGATTTTATCTACACATATTAGAGTTTTATTGTTTAGAAAAACTTGTTTCTATGAGTTCATGTGTTTTGGTTTATCTGAATATGAATTTAAGCTTCGATATATTAAATATACATCTTTCGGTTCCATGAATAGATTTCATCAAACCAAGTTTACTTAGTTTATATGTATGTTGAATTTCATTCATATACATTTATAGTTCATATATGTTTAAAAAAAACTTATTTTGATGTATCTACTTCATGTGTTTAAGTTTAGTTTTCATCAAAACTTATTTTGTTCCTTATTGAAAAAATAAGTATATATCATCTACTATGTGTATTGGATTCTATCTATACACACTATACTCCAAATGTGTTTCAAATAACTTATTTTTTATATCTATATAAGTTTATAAAAATCAGATTTTCATTCAAATTTTTGTTTTTGAACAATACAGTTTTTTGTTAAGCTTTAATTTTTATACCTCAAAAATAGTTCACATGTTTATAATATGTGTCAATTTTTAATCACACATATTTGTACTTAAATTTATTTACATAAACTTATTTTTTGTAAAATTTATAAGGTTTGAAATTTATATAGGTTTCAAAGTTTAAGTTGTAACCCTAAAATTTTGAGTGTTTGGGCTACTTGCGGTCGACCGACCAATCTATCGAAGCATGGCTCGGTCGATCAGGCGGTTAACTGACCTGCACAGAAACGTGCATATGCCTAGAGCCTTGGTTCGATCGACCGACCGGTCAACCGTAGCAAGGATCGGTCGACTGACTGGCTCAACCCAACTTTCTGTTAGGGGCCGATTGACTTGGCGGTGTACAAGAGTTAAGACTCTTTGTGCCTTGGGGACGGTTAACCAGGCGGTCGACCGATAACCCTAACGATCAAAAATCTAACCATTGGTTGGTTGACTGGGTGGTCGACCGACGGCCAGTTTGGCCTGGTTTTGAGCCCAACGACTAATTTTTGTAGATGCTATAAAAAGAAATTTTTGGGACTGGTTTTCACTATAATTTACAAGAGAAATTTTATTAGTTTGCTGGTGCTTTCTTACCCATCTTCTAAAGAGTTTTAAAATAAATTTTTGAGCTTCAAATCTATATGTTTATTTATTTAAAAGTTTTGAAAAATTAAAAGAAAACAAGTTTTGGGAATTCTAGTTTTGTTCTTAAATTCCTTCATCTATCAAGAAGTTTTTTTCAAGAGTTTTCTTTATGTTTTCTTTTTCAAAAACATTGTATACTCACATACTTAAGTTTTTCATTACAAATCTATCCTCTAGGATCATGTATTATGAGAGGTTTTGTTTGTGGTCTTTTGAGATTATTAAGTTCTTATTTGTGATCATTGAATCACCAAGTTGTACTTATTCTTTGCTTTGTGCTTGGATATGTTCTTACCTACTTGTATAGAGGTGTGAGAGAGTTGGAGTTGTGTACTCCTTATTGTCAGCTGTAATTCCTCGATGGAGGTCCCTTTGTGGAAGTTCTTGATAGACATAGTGAAAATCCTTTTGTGTGAAGGCAAGAACGTAGAGCACTGGCTCGAACCTTGAAACATATTCTTGTGTTTGCATTTAGATCTCTCTATCTCTCAACTCTTTACTCTCTTTATATCTTGAATTGTTATTATTGCTTCATATATGTTAGATATTTTTTGTGTACCCACACTAGTATTCAACCAAGAGAGCTATTGAAGCACCTCAACTCATAATGTAAAGGAATCGTAAGGAGAAGTTCTGGAACCCTTCATGGAAAATTCAGACTCACTCTTATTTATACATTGTGTGTAATATAACAGTTTTTATTTCGCATTATTTGTTATATAGATTAGCACTACACCTATTCACTCCCTCTCTAGGTATATTTTTCAATTAGTATCAGAGCTACCGCTCTTGATATTCGGTTTAACCATCTAGGAGTATGATCCTCATTTGCTAATCTAGTTTATATATTTTTGCACGCATTCATTCATTGCACTCTTGGATTATCTTGCACCACTCATGTTTGATGTTCTAACATTAACATGTGAAAATTTAAGATGATTGCTTATCTCAAAACCCTAGGATTCATGTTTACATTGTCACTACCAAGAAATCATATATTGATAATGGTAAGTATTTAGAGGTTAATGCACAAGTCATGGATGCAGTAAAGCAAACACTTAGCAAAGAATATATTTTTTTGATTTCTCATTGTAATTCCGCTTTTGCAGTGTGGAACGCTTTGACCTCTCTCAAGGAACAAACGACAAATATTTTGGAGAAAGAATCTATTGGAGATGAGTCTGACAAAGCATGCTACGTGATCTAAGGGAATGATTCCCTTGAGGTAAATTCAAATTCTCATATAGATGATTTGTTAGAATTAAAACCTAATTATTCATGAAGATTAAATAACCCAAAGGATCAAGAATCCATACATCTCAAGAATAAATACACAAATAAATACATACCTGAAGCCATTGAAAGATTGAGGAAGATCTTCAATCCCTTTCTTTGATTCTTGCAAACCCTAATGCAAACTCCTTTCTTCTCTCTGTCTCCTTTTCTTCTCACAAACCCCCAATCACTGTAAACTGATGGATTCCCCCAAAAATGAAAGGGAAGAGGTTTTATTTTTCTTTTCAAGAGGAGAGAAGAGGGTCCACAATTGCAAATAACCATATTGATAAAACCACCCATCATGGCCCTTAATATCCCATATGATTATTAAACTTTATACAAATGTAACTTTACATTTGGGCATATATTAAATATCAGTTAGCCATAATTATGGAATCCAATTATTAATAAAAGGTTAGTGGGCCACTTAAGGTGAGACTAACATTCTCCCACTTAGACCACTAGCCGATTATAGTACAACTTTAGAAAACAAATAGAAAGACTCATTTTTAAAAAAAAACATTTTGACTCCATTGGATTCCATACTGAAAAACTTTGACACGTGATCACGAATTTAAAAACAATAACTGATAAGCCCAAATAATGATATACTGTAATACTGCAATTAGCTTGGACAACCAATGTGAGTCATAGCGGTTATACAACATCTATGTCATATTCCCTTCTACGTACCACAACATTGATAACCCTCACTAATAGAGTCTATAACCAAAATGACCCCTGTAATTCGTCTTGTCAAGACTTTTCCTGTTTAACAAACATCCATACATAATATGTGCACACATAATTGGATAACAGGAAATATAGAAACAAACTTTCATTGCGCAATAGTGTCAAGTACATAAGCACCAAAACATACATTACAGATTACTCAAAAGACCCATTCTAATAACATGTTCTTTGAATGTCTTTGGAGGTAATCCCTTGGTCAATGGATCAGCAACCATTAGAGTGGTACTTATATTCTCAATTGACACCCGTTGTTTCTGAACTCTTTCTCTAACGACTAAGTACTTAAGTTCCATTTGTCTGGAACCACTAGAGTACTTACCATTCTTAGAGAAGAAAACGGCTGTTGTATTATCACAAAATATCCTCAGTGGCCTGGCAATAGAATCAACTACACCAAGTGCTGAAATGAAATTGCGTAACCATAATGCATGATTTGTGCCTCGAAACATGCTACGAACTCAGCCTCCATCGTGGATGAAGCAGTGATAGACTGCTTTACACTCTTCCACGAGATTGCCCCACCTGCTAGCATGATATAAAGCCTGAGGTAGACTTTCTGCTATCTGGGCAACCAGCAAAATCTGAGTCCGAATAACCGATCACTTCCAACTGATCTGATCTCCTATATGTGAGCATATGATCCTTTGTCCCTTGAAGATACCGCATTACTTTCTTTGCCAATTTTCAATGCTCCATCCCTGGATTACTCTGGTATCTTCCTAACATTCCAACAGCAAAACTGATATCTGGCCTGGTATAAGTATGTGCATACATCAAGCTCCCAACAGCTGACGCATACGGAACTTTCTGCATTTGTGCATTTTCTAAGTCATTTCTTGGATACTGACTCCTACTTAATTTGTCACCCTTCATGATGGGTGCATAACTGGCTGAGCAAAGTTCCATGTGGAATCTTTCCAAGACTCGATTGATATAACCTTTCTGAGACAGTCCTAACAATCCTCGAGATCTATCCCTGAAGATCTCTATGCCAATGACATAAGCTGCCTCACCCATATCAACCATCTTAAAGTTCTTGGTAAGATAGTCTTTGTTTCATACAGTAAACCAACATCACTACTGGCTAACAAATATCATCCACATACAGAACCAAAAAGATAAACTTGCTCCCACTGATCTTCAGATATATACACTGATCAACAGTATTTTCTGTAAATCCGAATGAGGTAATAGTATCATTAAACGTTATATACCATTGCCTGTAAGCTTGTTTCAGTCCGTAGATGGATTTCTTTAATTTGCAAGCCAAGTGTCTTTTCCTTTCTTTGCGAACCCTTCAGGTTGCTCCATGTATATTTCCTCATCCAAATTTCCATTCAGAAAAGCTGTTTTTGACATCCATTTGATGTAACTCCAAGTCATAATGAGCTACAAGGGCCATAATGATTCTAAAAGAATCCTTCTTTGATACTGGAGAGAAGGTTTCTTTATAATCAATGCTTTCTTTCTGAGTGAAACCTTTAGCCACAAGTCTGGCTTTATATCGTTCGATATTGCCTTTGGAGTCGCGCTTGGTCTTAAAGACCCATTTACACCCGACTTTCTTACAGTTACTAGGCAATTCGACGAGATCCCAGACTTTGTTTTGGTCCATAGATTTCAACTCCTCATTCATAGCATCAATCCATTTGCTAGAATCATTACTTTCAATGGCTTGTGAAAATGAAACTGGATCTTTATTAATCCCAATATCGAAATCAGATTCCTGTAGATACACCACATAATCATCTGAAATGGCAGATCTTCTTTCCCTTTGAGATCTCTTCAAAGCTGCCGGTTGTGGTGGTTCTACAACATTTTCAGTGGCGATATCCTCATGAAGTGGTGAACCATTATCATTATGTTGTTCTGGTGACTCAGCTTGATGATCAAGCTGAGGGACAAATTTCTCTTGAAGGTAAGGGTATTGGATATTTACCCTTATCACCTCAAGATCCACCTTTCTTGGTTCATCACTCCCACTAATTTCGCCATTCTCAAGGAATCTGGCATTACCAGTTTCAACAATTCTGGTACTATGGTTAGGACAATAGAATTTGTACCCTTTAGACTTATCTGGATAACCAATGAAATATCCAGATATGGTCCTGGAGTCTAATTTCTTTTCCTATGGATTATATATTCTAGCCTCTGCTGGACAACCCCAAACATGTAAATGTCTTAAACTAGATTTCCTACCAGTCCACAACTCGAAAGGAGTTGTTGAGACTGCCTTACTAGGAACCCTGTTCAAGATATACATAGCAGTCTTTAAGGCTTCATTCCACAATGAATTAGGTACATTAGAGAAGCTCATCATGCTCCTAACCATATCCATAAGTGTCCGGTTTCGCCTTTCAGTAACTCCATTCTGCTGAGGCGTACCTGGCATTGTGTATTGAGCACAAATGCCATGCTTTTCTAGAAATTTGGCAAATGGGCCAGGATTTTGTCCTGACTCATCGTATCTTCCATAATACTCACCACCTCGGTCTGATCTCATGATTTTGACTTTTCTATCTAATTGTCTCTCGACTTCTGTAATGAACACCTCAAGGATGTCAACAGCCTGAGACTTTTCATGAATTAGATATACATAACCATAACGAGACAGATCATCTATAAAGGTGATAAAGTATCTCTCTCCTATAAAACATGGAATAGAGAGCGGTCCGCAAATATCTGTATGAATAATCTCAAGAAGCTCTTTGCTTCTTGTGGCACCTTTCTTGGTGTGTTTGGTTTGCTTTCCTTTTATGCAATCCACACACAATTCAAAATCAGTGAAGTCTAGGTTATCCAAAATCCCATTCTTCACTAATCTTTCAATTCTATCCCTGGAGATATGCCCCAGTCATCTATGCCACAAGATAGAAGATTTTCATCAATTAAGCCACGTTTAGAACCAACATTCGAATGCAGGGTTAAAGAGATTGTGCAAACTCATAATTCAAGAAATTTTATACAAACCATCACATAAAATTTCATGTCCAACTGAAATTGAATTAAACATCAAATTGAGTTTTCCACAACTAAATAAAACTGAATATCTAACAACATCTAATTTGGATAAAGACATTAAATTTCTAGAAATCGAAGGTACATAAAAAGTGTCCAAAGATCCATCTAATGTCCCGTCTCTAAGAGTAGTCGATAAGTTCCAACATATTCGACCTCCATTTCGAGACGGTTCCCCATAAAGATAAATCTTTCACTTTCCTTCGGTTTCCTTGTTGTAAGGAATCCCTGCATTGAATTAGTTATATGAGTTGTGGCTCCAGAGTCAATCCACCAAGTATTAGAAGGAACTTCAGCAAGATTTGATTCGTAACATACAAAAAAAAGATTCATACCTTTCTTTTCGAACCAAGCCTTTCTCTTGTTGCAATCCTTCTTCACATGTCCTTTTCTGCCACAAAAGTAGCATTTGACAGTGAAAGTCCTTCCATGACCCTGGCTACTTTCCCCAGGTTCATTCCCTTTCTTTGGTGGAAACCTCTTGCCTCTTTCATACTTTCCCTTCTTCTGTATAGCTCCTTGAGTTACTGCCAACACCGAGTGATGTCCTTCTTGCCTCAGTCCCACTTCCTCTTGAATGCACATATTAGTCAGCTCATTCAGATTCCACTTATCCTTATGAGTATTATAGTGAATCTTGAATGGTCCGAACTGAGGAGGAAGTGAGTTGAGGATGAACTGTAGCAAGAAGGATTCATCTACTTTCATTCCCAGTGTTCCTAACTTTGCAGCTTTATCAGTCATATTGAGGATATGTTGTTGGACTCCTCTACTACCATCATATTTCATGGTAGTTAACTCAGCCATAAGTGTGCCAGCTAATGACTTATCAGCAGATTTAAACCGGTCTTTAACAGCAGTTAAAAGTTCTAAAGCATTAGCAGTCTGAGGGAGTGACGTTTTGATATTGTTGGCAATGGTCATCTTAATGAACATGAGACTGAGTCTGTTCGACCTTTCCCAGGCTTTATCATAGTTAACCTGATCTGCTGTACTATCAGCAGTGATTTCCTCAGGTTTCTCAACTAGAAGGGCCAGGTCAAGATCCAGTACACCCAGTGTGAATTGGACATGTTCAAACCATTCAGAAAAGTTTGTACCATCCAGGGCTGGAATGCTAGATGCATGAGAGTGTAGGGAAGGGAACGTTCACTGAAACAAAATAGGACAATGCTCACATTAAGGCCTTGAATCAATACAAAAGCATTAAATTTTATGAAGATGAACTATTGATATCACTTTGATTTCTCCTTTGGGCGAACCTAAGCATATCCAGTGTTCACTCTACAGGTGAAACCTTTTATCACCTATGTAGGTCTAATATAATTTATGCCACTTAGACAGTAAGTCATGTTACCTTTGGGTATCCAATTCTACACCACTAAGTTGCATAAATTACACTACCCTATCCGGTTCGTAATTATTTGAAAGAGACTTTCCTTTGGGCAAGTCCCAATCTCCTAACTAGAACCGCCACCGAGAATATTATTGACTTTAATGTCACCCTTATTGACAAATCTTTTATGTAGTCGTATATTCATAAGGCTTACTAATATAGGTCACTTTGGCAACTACTAAATCAATAAGCCGTATGAATATAAAACTAACCAATAATATTCTCTAACCTTTTATTTGAGTTATTCCATAATACTCCAATGTTAACACTTGACCAATATCAATCAATATTAACACCATAACATTAAATGTGTAACATACATTTATGATTGAATTAAACAAACATTAGTCGACTGGTCAAGGTAAGCCTAGTCGACTAGGGCCAAGTCAAGTCGACTACAAAGGAAAGACTAGTCGACTAGGGTCAAGTCAAGTCGACTATAATTAAAGGTTAGTCGACTAAGTCAAGGTAAGTCGACTCCTGCAGGAAGGTTAGTCGACTAACAGAGAAACAGAGAACAACACAACTCTCGGGTCAACCTGTTAGTCGACTTGGGAAAGAGATTAGTCGACTATACTTATTATTAGTCGACTAATCAAGATATCAAGTCGACTAACAGTCGATGAAACAGAACACTAATAACTGTTATCGACTGTAGCCTTATCAATAGGAAAAATTAGGGTTTCTAATTTAACCAAAATTAATTCTGATCCAAGTGATTATCCAATTACAGGAATATGAATAGAATTAATAGGATTTCGAAGAATAGCAATTAAAACTTCTTTAAAAATCTACAGTTGAATGATCAATATTCTGCAAAACCTAATTTTCCATCTTGAAACAATTAATCATGGCAAAACCTAAATTGTCCATAATCTTAATTCTGAGATGTATAGATTCTTAATCATAGCTCTGATACCAAATGTTAGAATTAAAACC
>JAVJIF010016085.1:15000-107062 GCA_038442645.1 Agave tequilana
GGGCGCGGTCGACCGACAACCCTAAAGGTCAGAAATTTGACCATTGGCCGGTCGACCGGGTGGTCGACCAACAGGCTAGTTTGGCCTGATTCTGAGCCCCAATGGCTAGCTTTTGTAAAGGCTATAAAACGGGATTTTGGGGACTGATTTTTACTATAATTTTACAAGAAAAATTTTACCAGTTTTCTAGTGCTTTCTTGCCCATCTTCTAAAGAGTTCTAAAATAAGTTTTTGAGCTTCAAATCTATATCTTCATTTATTTCAAAATTTTAGAAAATTGAAAGAAAACAAGTTTTAAAAATTCTAGTTTTGTTTTTAAATTTCTTCATCTATCAATAAGTTTTTCCTAAGAGTTTTCTTTGTATTTTGTTCTAAAAATTTTGTGCACTCACATACTTGAGTTTTTCATTACAAATCTATCCTCTAGGATCTTGTATTGTGAAAGGTTTTATTTGTAGTCTTTTGAAATCACTAAGTTCTTGTTTGTGATCATTGGATCACCAAGTTATATTTTCTTTTTGTTTTGTGCTTGGCTTTGTGCCTACCTTCTTGTGTAGAGGTGTGAGAGAGTTGGAGTTCTGTACTCAGTATAGTAAGATGTAATTCCTCGATGGAAGACCCTTTGTGGAAGGTCCATGGTGGACATAGAGGAAATCCTTCTGTGTGAAAGCGGAGACGTAGAGCAGTGGCTCGCACCTCAAAATATATCCTTGTGTTTATGTTTGGATCTCTCTATCTCTCAACTCTCTACTCTTTTTATATCTTGCATTGTTATTATTGCTCATATCCATATATGCTAGATATTGTTTGTTTGCTCACACTAGTATTCAACCAAGAGAGATTGAAGCACCTCAACTTATAATTTAGAGGAATCGTGAGGAGAAGTTTCAGAGCCCTTCACAGAGAATTCGGACTCACTCTTGGTTATACATTGTGTGTTAGTGCAAAAGTTTTAATTTCGCATTATTTGTCATGTAGATTAACACTACACCTATTCACCCGCTTTAGGTGTATTTTCAAAATATAGATGGATTGTATATTGAATGATTATTGGACTATTAATAAAAAAAATTTAAAATACTAAATTGATAATTATTAAAATAGTTGTGATGAGTTTGAAATTGGATAATTGTACATAATTACCTTGTGATATCGATCATGCTAATAATATTGAAATCGTCATAATAAATACTTATATACACACACACACACACACACACACACACACACACACACACACACATATTGGCACATTTTCATGTTAATTATATCACCCGGACACAGTTACTGTTACCTAACTTATGAGTATAAATATTATTATACTGAGCACATATTTCTAATGTTATAAATTATTATTGTATCGTATGCACAATTTATATATTATGATAGTGGACACAGTTATTTCATGTTCTTTTATCTCTATTACACAGATACACCCAAGTATATGACATAACTGTTTCCTTATCACTGATATTGATATGGCATTAATGTTACATGATTTGCATGTATACATGTTTGATTATTCATGTATTCCTTTTCCATGGATCATTATTTATGTTACCTGTATTACTGTTACTTGAATATTTATGCATTATTGTTACATGAATATTTTCTGAATATGGTACATGACTATTTCTTGTATTCCTAATATTGATATAGCATTCCCGTTACACAGACACACCAGCTTGTGACCTAAGATGTAGAGAACTAAGTGTCACACGGGACTAAGTGTCTCACCACATACATGGTAGAGGCCATCTCTTAAACCTCGTGGGGGTCATCTCTAAAGTCCCACGTCTTATGAATCTTATGTCTCATGTCTATTGTTATCCTCTTATATGTTATTACTGTTATTTCTTGTAGTTAAATATAACAAATATAATATGAGAATTGGGGAAAACTGAATGATTGATTAGGTTTTATCAGGTAGATGTCATGAATCTATATTAGTCCTACTGCAGGGGATATGGTAGTGCTAGCTACATTCCAGTTTCTCGTTTTCTGTTTCGCCTTAGCGGGCTAGTGCTGGTCTCAGCAATCAGAGAACTGTTTAAGGCCATGATCCCGAGTATGCATGGAATACACCTACCCGATTAGAGTTTCGTGACCATTGAGTTTTCAATTAACATAATAAAACTGCATAAACAATACTGACGTCATGAACGCTTGTTATTTGTCACTCTCTCATCCAGATAATGGTACCCGTATGTCATATTCGAATGGGTTCGGCTAGAGTACGCGTTTCAGTATGGACTGCCAGTGGTAGGGAACACTGGAAGAGATTGATTAAAAAAGCAAATGATACTGATTGTGTATAGTATATTGTCTTTCACCGCATGATACCTATTTGTATATATTGTATTAATTTTCTAATATCTTGTCTTGTTTACTAGCATGTTCGTATGCATGATTATATTGCATTCCATGTATTCTCTATAAACACATTATTCCTGTATACCCACGAACACTATAATATGATTATTTCTGTTTATTTCTTATATATGTATTAACATTAATCGTTGTACTTTCATGCTACTGTTATTATTAGTTTAAAAAATAAATATGAAATAATCTTGATATACTTAAAACACTACCCGATTAACATAATTAATTTTTTAATCATGTGTTATATACTATTGTAGGGGTAATACTGTTGTATCATGGTAGGTATTAATAATATTATATTGCATATATAATAATTGGAATATTGATATATCGATTGTTAGTATGTTTATATTGTATCACTATTATTTAGTCATATATTATATATTATCGTGATTGTTATATTATTGTAGTATATATTACTGCTTCCTTCATTTTATCACTCGCGAGATAGTTTTCAGACGACCCTGACGTTGCTTCCTCATGTTAGAGTTCAGAGGTTCTGTACCGATACTTCACAGGATGTTAGTAGGAACAATCGTCACTTTATTATCAGTACATATCTTTATTACCCATTCTTTGTTTCCTTATCTATTATGTTCTTCATATCTACCATGATCACTAACTTATTTGTAGGTATTTTCGTACTTATTTAAACTGAAATTTTAGTGTATATAGTGTGTATTTTCTGTACTGAGCCTTAGCGAATATACGTGTGAGGTATTCTCCTCACGTATGTGCATCGCCGACTCTCATCGCATCCCTACTACAACATATTTTGGGAAGTGGGGTGTGACAGTTTTAATTCATTTGTTTCTCTATTTGTATCAAAAATTTGATATTGTCTATATTGTTCTCTTGTGATTAGCAAACATGTTCAAGTACTATAGATCATCTATACTCGTATCTCGATCTAAACATTTTAGAATTACTAAAGCATCTAGCTCTTGTGCAAGAAGATCAACCAATCGTATATATAGCATGACTTGTTTTAAATTTCTCTATAGTTTCTTAAAATTTATATGTATTCTTCCATTTTTTACTTTATATACTGTATTTATAAAAACATTAGGTCTGTTATATTATTATATATTTTAAAGAATAATGGTAATATTATAGAAATTTTTTAGAATATACAACCCTCAAATCTTTGATATTTGCCCTCCATACCTATTGCGACTTGAAAATTTTTCGGTTTACTAATTTTTAGGCTTAAAGATTTTTCAACCCATGTTTTCTCTGAGTTGGATCAAAGATGAGGATCAAGTCTCGCAACGAGGCACAAACAAAAGTGGGAGATAAGGATTGGGTCTCACAACACAAGGTTAGGGATGAAGATTTACTCACACGGCAAGATATGATTCGAGTTAGGAGATGGAGATCACAACAAGTATCATGACTTGTAATAAAACATGCCAAAAGAGACAAATAAATATCTTATCTGGCCATGAAATATGACCGGAGGAGAGTTAAGTTGATTATATTTGTCCATCATTATTATTATTATTGTTGTTGTCATTAAAAACTTGTTAAAAGATTAAATTTATTTCACTTTCCCTTGCAGGTTCTCTTTATGGACAATTGCTCTCTTTTGGAAATTTAAGATATAAATCAAATCCAAAAGGGGCGTGACAATGTTTTAAGCAGTGATCGAAATAAAATTGCAAACAATCACGACCACAACATTTTGCATCATCAACAACCATTTCTATAGTACCAAAAGAGCACTTAAAGAGAAAAAGAAGTGGCTTGTACCGCAATGTGGTCATGGGAGAACGATTTGCTTTGGGCACCTTCTTTCATCCAAATGGATATTGAATGTAACTTGTCAAATTTCTTTTGTAAATCCAAATTCCAAAATGTACTTATGCTGCTATATGTGTTTTGACATTTTGAGGAGATTGCATCTCTTCAATTTGTTAGCAACATTTCTATGGAAAGTAAATGTATAATTAAATATGATAGATTTGAAAAACACACACAATACTAGTAGAATTTGTTCAATATTATTAAGAAAAAAAACTTGCAATGAAATGAGGAGATTAATAAAACTAATACTTCATGTTCATAAGATTCAAGAGCTAAGGAGACTACAACTACCTGCACAAACTGTTGAAAGGCTTCCATATCTCCCTATTCTGAATTATCACTTAGTAACAAGAGTAGTTAATGGAATAATCTTTGACTCGGCTATTCGCCCAATGGGCAAGATCTTAACTTGTGAATCAAGGGGACAGTTGTTTGTGTTGCTTTTCTTTTCTTTCATTGGTGCTTTTGCATAATTCAAAGCAATTTGTTTTAAGAAACAAAACAGTGAGTCCAAAAAGCCCCCACAATTCATTAAAAAGGAATTTCTAAAACCAATCTCAAGTACAAAACCATAAAGTCTACCAGAAGTTCAGAAATAATGGACACAGAGATGTCCGAAGACTAAACTCCCTCTGAAGTACAGAAACTGTGCACATTATTATTTCCTGACAGTTCATAGATGATGCTGTGATATTTAAGTCACAGAGACCAATCTTACATAACGATGTCTCATCACCGATGATGAAAATTCCGTACACTGGAGCTTCAGAACTATCAATATCAAGTGCCGCCTGTGAATTCGCAAAGTTACCCAGCTAAAGAGGCCACCAGCAAAGGAAGAATGAATTGTGCAGAACAATATGCAACACATGTTCTACTACAACCAACATGTAAGTTGAAAAGAAAAGGAACAGAAATCAAATACTTCGAAATAAATCTGATGTTATAACAAAAAAAAAGAAGAAAGATAAAGAACAAGAAAGATACAATCCACATTCAGGTGTGTAAATGGTATATCCATTCCATGTGCGAAGTATCAGAGATACCAAGGTCTACAAGTAAGCACATAATCAAGCTCTACATATTACACGTGTAGAGCTTCAATGATTACAACTAAAACTATAATCAATTCTCGTTTCACGAATCCCACAAGCTACAACAACTCTATTACACAAACCAACACCCTCCAAATGAAGGACATTAATCACCAAGCATGCTTTAAACACTCCAAAAAATGTATGCCAAGGTACTCTTTTTGATTGGGTGTTCCGCCATTACATATGTCGATGACATAAGTTGTTAGAGGAAGACTGCACAATTTTGGCCACATGATTGAAACAATGAATCCATAATGTTCCCGATAAGTTCAGCCAGAACATCTAGAAACTCATGTGCCAGTGTCTGCTGGTGGTGGCCGGATTGGCAAACATCTTCAGATGAAAATGTTTTATATAACTCTTAGTTCATACTCGCCTGCCATTGTTATGTATCTAACCCATGGTAGGGCCTGATACCCACTCTTCTCGATAATTTTCAGGTACCGCACCTACAAAATTGATTGTTTGGTTGAGTGAAGTCAGCAAACCTATATTTATTATATCATACTTAAGGGACAACGAAATATGAAAAATGAAAATAGAGACAGGGAAATAAAAATAATTTGGAAGCCATGTTTTGCTGAATGTTGTAAAACCAATGATTCATACAAAAAAAAGTAACAGATCTCTACAAGATTTCTATCACCCAAGAGAAACTTCTTGAAAGAATCTCTTTGCTTCGGACTTAATGGAGAAAATGTTGGAGAACACTTTATAGTTATCCTCAGATTAACAATGTAAATGTGCTGATATTACATAGTTTTACAATTTTTTCTCTTCTTATGGTCAATGCTATCCATTTGACCAGCTATATAGCACGTTATCGTAAATCTATGAAACCCTACTGTTAACCAGTAACGACCAGCAGTAGCAGTCAACAATAAAATCTAATTTAAAGCAGATAATGCATAGTAACACCTACTAACACCTTAAACAAACCAAAGTTGATGAAGAACAGTACCTGTATTCCAGATACAGTAAAATATGGTATCTCAAACTTCACACGGATGGGAGCCTTCTTCTCTGGTACAGCTTCTTCAGAAGTTATGCTGGGGAGGCTGAATTCTGCCCTCAACATATACTCCTAAACAAAAAATATAGAGAACATGTTAGAACCACGAGAAGCAAATAATCAAGGACTGCAACCCACGCCCAACTTGGATACTCCCACGTTGATCCATGTTGTATGCTACTTTGACATAAGTTGATAACCTTTCTAACATTCACCTCTATGAATTATCTGAAAGAAGTTTCAGACATACCTTGCCACCAGGAAAGGATTTTATTTTCCAGACCAAGGCATCACGTTCTGGTGCATATGCCGCGGAGCCCATGGAGGTGCGCACATTTGGGTTTGTAGCATCTGGAAGCACTGGCAATTCAATTTCCACATTCGTGGCAGTGCTGCATGTAAACAGAAAAACAGAAGAAGAATAAAGAAAGGTCACACAAGAAGGACTGTAAGAAGTAATAGATTTGAATAGAATTCATTTACAGGAAAACAAGTTCAAAGACTACCTTCTTTCCTTAAACTGGCTCCTTGCCTTTACCATTAGCTCTATACGGCTTCTTGAATGCCTCTCAATTTGAGCTTCCACCCAACTAAAGGTTTTACCTATTGAATCAACATCAGAGACAGAGCTAAAGAATTTTTGGAGATAACAGATCAAAGCTGTGATAATATCATAGTTGTAGTATATAAGAAGGCCAATGCTGAGAAGGCTGGCAGTCTCCCCAACGTGTACACCGATAAGAACAAGTGAATTGTGTCATTTATGAAAGCAGTTTAAATCTATAACCCCATCAAAAGTTTTTCAGGAATTATTAAACCTTCAAAATCTTAAGTTACACGAGAAATCAATTAGTGTGCTTGCTTTTATCAAATAACAATATTTTCTGTATCTACAAAAATGAATTCTAATCATATCTTATTGCAATAACAACGGGGTACATAATAAAAATTATCTTTTTATGGATGTTAACATGCAAAACTAATAGTTATAATGGATACGGTATACCTGAGTACTGAGGCGGTATGTCATCAGATCAAAAGACCCATCAGGTGGTATGAAGGATATAGTTCTATCATTCTCAAACCGCGCCAGGCGTACGCACCTTAACATAAATTGAGATAGATTAAAAATTAAATTTCATTCAAGATATTGATCTTGGTCAAGGATAAAAAAAAAGGCAACTGACTAGTACAATGACTAAATAAAAGTATCAAGTGATACAAACTAGAGAGAAGACAAAGGCACATACTGGTGGAACTTGATATCGTCCAGATCTATGGCTTTCCCCTTTGTTGACCGACCTTGAGCCTCCAAAAGTACTCTGTCATTCAACCCGAGCTTACACTCTGGCATTCCACTGTAGAGGCAATGTAACACTAGTGAGTTTGCTTGCAGAGAAACATTAAATCTAAATGTAGATGTCGAATACCCTTGCTAAAGAAACCAACATACAGAAAGATGCACACGTAGGAATTAGCATGAAGGGTGGCGCTTGTGTATAAGTTGTGAATTCTTCAATATCCACAAAATAAGTTTACCGTTTATGCCAAAGCTTACACTCCGGCATTCCACTGTAGAAGCCATGTAACATTAGTGACTTTGCTTGCAGAGAAAAATTAAATCTAAATGTAGATGCTGAATAGCCTTACTGAAGAAACCAACATACAGAAATATGCACCCATAGGAATTAGTATGAAGGCTGGTGGTTGTGTACCCTGTTTAAAATATCGGCCGAGTAGGCCGAGATATCGTCCGATATCTCCTTTTTTGCCTACTACCAATACGATATGGGGAAATCATTCGCCATATCGTTTGCAGCAAAAAAACGGCCGATATTTGAAATACCGGCCGATAAATCACCCGATATCAGGCGATAAATCGGCCAATATATCGCCCGATATGAAATAACTTATTTATTGCACGATTGCGTAAAAATGTACATTGTTTTTACTGACTTTGCATGCACATTACATCATTTTTATTAGGTAGATGATATGTATGACACTAAACCAATTTTAATTATTAATATTTTATTATATATAGTGTCCGATATGAACACCCGATATGCGCACATATCCCCGATATCTCCCCCGATATCCGATATCCGATATGAAAAACCCTCATCCGATACGGTCCCGATATCCGATATTTAGAACCTTGGTTGCGTATAAGTTGTGAATTCCACAATATCCATAAAATAAGTTTACCATTTAGCCAATAACCCATTAGCCCTGAGGGCCTTATAAGGCTCTGTGATGCCAGGCAGCTCCATACCTGTCCTCATTTTTAGCCCAAAGCTTTTCAAGCTTTGAGAACAGTGAATCAGAACAAGAGCTCAACGCCAGTAGATCCTAGTGCTGCTCCTTAACACTTCCTTGTTTCTTCTAAACAATTAGACACCTATCTAGTATCAATCACAATTGGTATCTGCTTCATAGTTAAGAAGACCAGTAGGTGACAAGATCAAACCAATTTTCCAAAGAGATGTGAGTTTTGATTTTTGAGGTGCATGTCACTTACTTGGACAAATGCAAATGGCACCACTAGCATTCCATGTAAATACCGATAGCTGATATGTCAGAAGAAGAGATCTATCTTTTTGTGGTTCTAGATAATAGTTTGATGTGCATCATCACCTGCTAACAAAATGCACTAAAATATGTGGTTCCTACTATGATACTCTTCTACACGATCCTAAACCAAGTAATATCACCACACTGCAGCTAAATTGTTAGCATCTAAGCCTCCAGCCAACACTGTCTGCCATTTTTCCCCATATTGTTAGGATTTTCCATTTCTTACTCTAGTATTCCTGTTTTCTCCCTCAGGAAAATTAAATTGAATCAAGACATAAGGGGAAACTGGTTCATGCACCACACCTGGATGCAAATTCAAATAAACCACTAATTCAAGTCACTCCTGAAACTATAACAATAATAATTAACATAATTACTCAGCATCATAGGTAGAAAAAACTATCAAACCAAAACATAAAATCTTTACTTCGATCATCCTGAACTGTGCATTTCAAAAAAATGTACTAATGGAGCTTCCACAAAGCAATGTAATTATATTAGGTTTTTCCTAAACCACTATAGGATCTCGTCCTATAAGTTGCTTGGGAGCTTCCCAGCACAGATAGATAGTCAAAATTAATGATGAAGAAAACTCAAAGTGAGAACTGACAGCAAGAGTTTAAGTGCGAGAAAACACAAGAAGATATTTTTTAAAAAAATGGATATGATATGTAGGACCTTCTTGCTAAAGTTCAGCATGTCCATATTTGCCCGCCAAGCACACATGTATTCGTCCATTACTTGCACTTGTTTGAAACTTATCAACTTGTTTGCCTTATAATCCTAAATAACACACAGCAACTTTGGTACGTTTTCTTTTACTGAAAAAGAATAACAAATCAGTTCTTCCATGTGCAAACACAACCTTAGACACAGATAAAAATATCAAATATATGTATATTCATAAATAAAATTGCATAGAGACATTATTGTCATTGCTAGTTCCTAAAGAACCATGTTCATGTTGGCATATTACACTAATATACATCCCCACAATTAAGAAGAAATGACATTCAGAGTGGTAGATGCACATGAAATTAAAGTAATACTAGGAATTCAATAAACCACAAGTTTGTGTGATGTCTGTATGTGTTTGAGAGGTTGAGCACCCATGCCCCCTCCACCTCCCACCCCACCTCAAAACACACACATTGCGAGGGACTCAACAAGCTTGTTTGTGTGTGAGAGAGCAAGAGAGAGGACACAACGAGAGAGAGAGAGAGAGAGAGAGAGAGAGAGAGAGAGAGAGTTGTGTGCGCGCGCGCGCGTGTGTGTGTGTGAGAGAGAGAGAGACCCGAGTCAGGAGATGACACCAAGATGGTTTGGTTAATAGGCTCAAAACCAATTTGATCCAATGGAAAAACTCCTAGTCGAAACTGTCTGGTCTTAGGGCGTGTTTGTTTCGCCGCAAAACGTCGCAAAACGCAAGTCGTAAAACTTCTTTTCCATTTTCCGTTGTTTGTTTCGCTAAAAAACAAGTTGCAAAATGCAACTCTTCTTTTCCCACTTGCAGTTGCTACAGTTAAATTTGTGGTCATGTAAATCTCACTTTTACACTCATATTTTCTCACTTGCAGTTGCTACAGTTAATTTTGTGGTCATGTAACTCTCACTTGTAGTACACTTACAGTTCAAAACAGTTACTTGATAATCAATATACAATTTAATATTATTAAATATTTAATATTTTAAATAGTGTTCAATTTTTTATTTAATTATTTAATTATTTTATATTTTTAATCTTTAATTTTTTATTGTTTTTAATATTGTTTTAATATTTAATATTTTACTATTTTAATTTAATATTTTTATTAAATATTTTATTTAATACTATTATTTTATTAATACTTATTCCATTTTTTATTATTTATTTAGAGTTAATATTTTATTAATATAACAATATTATACTTTAATATAAAATTACTATATATTTAATTATTATTTTTAATATAAAGAATTACTTTATTAATATCATAATATATTTTATTATTATATTAATATTTTATTATGTTAATATTGTAATAATAATTCAGTATAATAATACTATAATGATAATTTATTATTAATTATAATTATATTTTACTTGTTAATTTTATATTTCTATAATATTACAATAATATTATAATAAAATTTATATTATAATAATTTTCAAGTATTTTTAATATTATAATATTATAACTATATTTTATTATTTTTGTAAGATTTTTTAATATTTATATTTATTAGTATTCTTAAAATTTTATTAATGTTCTTTAGATTTTCTTAAAATTTTATATTATTTATTTAGTTAATATTTAGTAATATTTTACTATTTATACTAATATTTTATTAATATTATTGTTATAAATAAAATATTAAGATTATTAATTTTTTATCTCAAATTTATTAATACAATTTAATTTGCAATAATAGATTTAATTTAATAGTATTTATAATATTTAAATCACTGCTACAGTTATTTTGTGGTCAATTTTTTCACTTACACTTTTACATTACCAACCAAACACCGTAAAACACAATATACTTTATCATTTACACTTTCACTTTATCAACCAAACACCGTAAAACACAATATACTTTTCCATTTACACTTCACTTTATCAACCAAACACCGTAAAACACAATATATTTTCTCTGCTATAGTTCACTTTTCCATTCTCATTTTACGACTTACGACTTGCGACGTTTTGCAACGAAACAAACAGGCCTTAGTTAATCATATGTCTAATCATTTTCCTACTTAATGCCGGGTTAAACCCGCACCTTATCCCGATTTGCCACACTCATTACTTCAGCTTAACTGATAATGCGCAGACATAGCAGAATAAAAACATAGAAGGAAAAAACAATTTATTCTCAAGAAATTCAACACCAATTAAAACAAGGGAACCGACAAAAACATAGTGTTTGATAAGTAGACTTCAACATTGATCTATTAGATTCAATGAGGCAAAAGAATGGCTTTAATGGGAAGGGTGGATTAGGGAGAAGGTGGGTCAGCCTTCGGAAGAGGAGGAGGTTAGAAGCTTAGATGAAACAATTTAGAAAGAAAAAGGAGATGCTTGAGACTCAAGTCTCACCAATCTCTTATGTTGCACGTCACCGAATCTTTCTCACACTTTCTACTTTTTCCTATCATTCAGACTTTATTTACAAAGCAAAGGAAAACCTACTAAGGATAAAATCCAATGTATCTTTAAATTATAACTATCACAGAATCTCTGTTTAGATCACATTATTATCCTTCATTTTTCTATTCATAACAAAGAGCCAACAGAATAGGACAATAACGGCAAGAAGTGGGCTATTTCGCCTGACTCCAAGTGGACTCAACATGATAATATATGGAACAGACACGGGGCCATATACAAGATAGGGCCCTTCCTATCACTCTCTTGGGTCTATTTGGAGTGTGTAGTCCAAATAGCATGATTGACTACAAATGCTAATTCAGAATTAGATCTTAACAAACTCTAAGGAACTCTTTTTGGTTCTAACAATACAATTATTCCCTTGTACAATACCGGTGATACAACGCCCTAGTAGTATGACGCCCTAAAATATGATTTTATTTAGGATCTACTCAGGTTATTGATCTCATCCTCCAAAAAGAAAGTTATGGGATTCGATGTGATAAAAACCAATACTGGACATAATCCTAATCATTTAACTAAAACTAAATCTAATCAACAAAAATCATGATCAGTGGTGGCCCTCAAAGATAATTAATCAAACCTATGGTCCATCTATTTCCGAGCTAACACTGTTGGATCATGATTTAAGCATGATTTAGTTATGTTTTGATGATAACAAATTATTTATTTTGCGTGTATTTGCGCCAACATGTTTATGCAGTATCTTATGAAAAATCAATGATATTGACACTCAAAGTATGCAAGTCATATACTTGGAGACAAAGAAAGACGAGCATCAAATTGAAAACTTGTATACTTATTCTTATCTTTTAATTCTTGTTAAAAGTCTTGACACACACACTGGTTAGGCGACTTATAGGTCAGGATAGTCAACTAGTAGATGTTTACAGAGTCTGTCCAATTGATTTACTTAGCAGCCTAGGCGACTGTATAGTTGACTTATAGCATCAGAGACTGTCCCAGACTAGTCAACTTATGTCCCAGACTAGGTGACTAGTAGTACTTAACAAAGACTTATGATATTGATACCAGTCTAGACGACGTACATCTCAGTATAGTCGACTAATTGACTTTTACAGAAACTTATGTTTTCAGTCTAGTCGACTTGCTCTTCAATCTACTCGACTAATGGACTTAACAGAGACTATATCTTTGTTCTGGGAACACATATTAGTCGACTTATACCTTCTCTTAATCGACTAATATAATAGCTTTTAGTTGTTATACAATTGTATTATTTGAATATCTAAATGTTTTTTAACGTTTTTAACGTTTTTTAACAGCTATATTCATTCAAATTCAAGCCAATATAATTGTCCAATAGTCATAATTCCAGGTATAAATTGAGGGGCTCTCCTCTGATTTGGACACATAATAATTCATTGTTCTTGACTTAAAAACTTTGAAATTCTATCAAGAACTCAAATATTCTTTCTTCTCTTGCCTTGTTCTCCAATCAAATGATTAGATAGGCAAAATTCTGAGAGAATAACTATAAGCCATTATTAGATACATTTTCACAATCACTTCAAGGCTTATAAAATCTTTGTATTTCATTTCAAAGGAAGTATCTTTCTGGTTTTTGAGAGGTGGTGTACAGATTGACATAGGGACTTGTCAATTGGATGCACATGTTTGATTTTGTGGTTTTCAAAATCAAGAATAGTGAAAAATCTCAAGCGGGATTAGCTTGGGGACTGGATGTAGGTTAGGAGGACCGAACCAAGATAAATTTCTGTGTTTGTGATTGACTGATTTTTGTTCTTTCTTTATTGTGTTACACTTGTTTTCTTTTCAAGTTATTCACATTTCTTGTTAAGAATTTTTAATACACTATTCACCCCCTTTCTAGTGTTAGTATTGCCATATTTAAGATCCTACATTTGATATCTGTGCGGGGTTGAGAAATGGCAACAGACTTTTCGTCTTCACAATTTAAAGGACACTTCAATGTTTAAAATAACGATAACGTAATGATAACGGTTTTCTTCTATTATGTTAACATAGGTTATAACGTAACGTATAACGTAGGTTACGCGATTTAATATTTATTTAATAAAAATAAAAATATATACTATATTTAATAATTTTCATAAATAAGAAAATAATTTTAAAAAATCTAAAAAATATATCAAAGCAATATATAAAACGTTCAGCAAGTATCACAACAATTTTTCACATTCACAAGTTATAATTCATAATTTCATCTACACAAACAACAATATGATCCGCATATTTCATTATAATTCCTA
Organism: Agave tequilana; assembly: GCA_038442645.1. Taxonomy (NCBI): domain Eukaryota; kingdom Viridiplantae; phylum Streptophyta; class Magnoliopsida; order Asparagales; family Asparagaceae; genus Agave; species Agave tequilana. The sequence goes on from JAVJIF010016085.1 coordinate 29,285, forward strand.
ATTTTTAGCCATGCTATTCAATCTACACAAAGATTCATAATTCAATCTATAAGAATTCATAATTTAATCATAATTTATAATTTTTTAGTCATGCTATTCATTATAATTCATAATTCAATTTACAATATGCTATTTAATTATACCTCCATTTTTCTTCACTCTGATAGTTTACCCACAATCATCTCTCTATGCTCTCTCCCCTTATCACTCTCTCTCCCCCCTCCCGATCTCTCTCTCTCGGCTCTCTCTCGATCTCTCTTTGCTCTCTCAGAGAGAGAGAGCACCTCTCTCTCTGAGAGAGCAAAGAGAGATCAAGAGAGAAAGCCGAGAGAGATCAGGAGGGAGAGAGAGATCCAGGGGGAGACTGGAGAGAGAGAAGAGAGAGATCGGGGTAGAGAGAGCTTACATGTGCTTGGAAACGGAGAACCACCGCTTTGAGACGACGCCGGCAAGAACCACCAGAGATAGTTCTTCTTTTGCTGTCGTTCAGAGAGAGGTCTTCTTTCTTCTCGACGTCAAACGATGAGACAACAACGAGGTTGCTGAGAGGACGACGAGCGATTTGGGAAATTTTTTTTTTGCTATAGACTGAAAGAATATGGCAGGTTATAGAAAGTCGACTTGCACATAACGTAGGTTACGATGTGTTACATTAATAACGTAACGTAACGTAAGTTACAGACAAAATAACCATAGTTATCAAACATTGCGTTCTTTAGACCTGTTACATAACGATGGGTCGGTGTTACGTTATATAACGAGTTATAACGAGTTTTTTAAAACACTGGGACACTTCACACAGAGACCACCACTGTTTGCTGGTTCCAACTACAACTATTAAAAATGCAGAATGAGGATCTACTTGCAATTCATCAACTATGAACAATGAAACATTGTTGAGGTGACGTACGAGAAACCAAGCACTTCTTATGATCAATGGACAGATGTGAAAAGAAATCCGCCAACCTAGATGCAAAGGCGATGAATGCTTTATTATGTGCATTGGACAAGAATGAATTCAACCGTGTGTCAACATCCACGTATGCCTATCAAATTTGGCATACATTACATGTAACACATGAAAGCACAAATAAAGTTAAAAAAACTAAAATACGTGTTCTTGTGCACAGATTCGAATTATTTCAAATGATGAGTGAAACAATCGCAGAAATGATCACAAGATTCACCGACATCACCAACTCTCTAGTGACACTTGGTAAACAATACACTAAGTAGAGATGGTGAGAAAAGTACTATGTGCACTCACATCAAAATGGGAGAAGACCACCAACATAGAAGAAGCAAATGATCTTTCAACACTTACTTTGGAGAACCTTGTTGGAATCTAATGGCATACGTAGTACAACTTCAAGAGAGAAAAAAAGATGAACCAAAAAAAGTACTTGCCTTCAAAGCATCATCAGATACGAAAAATTCAGACGATAAAGAAGATATTGCAATAATTTCAAGAAAATTCTGAAAGTTCTTATAGAAAGGTAAATTCAAGAAAAATAAAGAAACTAACGATAATTCTTTGCGTTGTAAATGTAATAAATCAGGACATATAAAAAAGGATTGTCCACTGCTAAAGCCAAAAGTCAATTTTAACCAATTCAAGAAGAAGACTTTACAGGTTACATGGGATGAAATCATCTTCAGACAAAGAAGAAGCCACTGAATCGGAAAATATGTGTTTTATGACACAAGAAGATGAGGTACATGATATTCAAAATAATGATGAATTATTGGATGCCTTTAAAGAATTGTTTATTGAATTCAAGATAGAGAAAGCACAAAATAAGATTTTGAAAAAGGAAAATGAGAAATTCATTGAAGAAAATTCTTCTCTTAAAATAGAAATATTTTCTCTAAATTCTAGAATTTTGAATTTGGAAAAAGATATAACTTCTTTCAAAGGCAAATATGGAGAGATTTTGAAAAATGTAAAAAAATTCAATAAAGGGAAAAAGAGCCTAAACAATATTCTATCTTATCAACATGTTCTCAATAACAAATTTGGTATTGATTTTGGTAAAACAAAAGAAAAGATTGATTCTTATGTTCACAAAAATTTATTCATTCATATTATAAGAATGTTAAATCTTTCAAGAACACTCATTTTGGAAAATCTAAATATATTTGGATTCCGAAAGATTTAAATTCTCGTGATAAGAATGCCTATATTTCATCTTATTTAAATGATGTATGCAATTCTAAAAATTATGTTTATGTTAATAAATGAGAGCCAAATTCCAAATGGATTTGGGTTCCTAATGGATAATCCTTTCGGACCTAATAAATATAGGTACCAAAAAAATTTGTTTATATCTTTCAGGTACTCCGAAAAGAAGGATGGATACTAGATAGTGATTTTACGCAGTATCTTACAACTAAATTTCCTATTTCAGTTTTAACTGTGTTTAAATATATTTCTGTATGCATACTCTTTTTTTGTTAATGACAAAGGGGACAATATATTTATTGTGACAAATAATGTTTTGATGCAGGGAGAGCATAGAAATCTCATTCAATACTACTTTGATATAATTTATTTTCATCATCAAAAGAGAGAGAATGTTAGATCATGAATTAGTCATGATTTAGTTTATGTTTTGATAAACAAATTATTTGTTTTGTGTGTATTTGCGCTAACATGTTTATGCAGTATTTTATGAAGAATCAATGATATTGACACTCAAAGTATGCAAGGCATATACTTGGAGATAAAAGAAGACAAGAGCATCAAATTGAAGACTTAGTAAACTTATTCTTTATCTTTTTAGTTCTTATTAAAAGCCTTGGCACACACACTGGTTAGTCGACTTATAGATCAAGGTAGTCAACTAATAGATGTTTATAGAGATTGTCCAATTGATTTACTTAGCAATCTAGCCGACTGATACTTCAATATAGTCGACCTATAGTATCAGATACTCTGATACTTGGTTCTGTAAACACAAACCAGTTGACTTATGTCTCAGACTAGTCGACTTGCTCTTCAGTCCAGTCGACTAATGGACTTAACAGAGACTATATATTTATTCAGAGAACAAATATTAATTGACTTATACATTCCCCTAGTCAACTAATATTATAGTTTTTAGTTGTTATACTGTTTTGTGTTATTTGAATATCTGAACATTTTTTAACATTTTTAACCGCTATATTCATTCACATTCAGACCAACATAACTGTCCAACGATCATAATTTCAGTTATAAATTTGAGAGGCTCTCCTCTCATTTGGACACAACAATTCATTATTCTTGACTTGAAAACTCTGAAATTCTGTCAAGAACTCAAATATTCTCTTCTCTTGCCATGTTCTTCAATCAGATGATTAGATAAGCAGAATTCAGAACTATAAGTCATTGTTAGATATACTTTCACTTCAAGGCTTATAGGATCTTTGTATTTCATTTCAAAGGAAGTATCTCTCTAATTTTTAAGAAGTGGTGTACAGATTGACATAGGAACTTGTCGATTGGATGTACATATTTGATTTTGTGATTTTCAAAATCAAGAATAGTGAAAAATCTCAAGAAGGATTGACTTAAGGACTGGATGTAGGTCAAGAGGACCGAACCAGGATAAATCACTGTGTTTGTGATTGACTGGTTTTGTTATTTTTTTATTGTGTTATACTTGTTTTCTTTTCAAGTTATTCACATTTCTTGTTAAGAATTTTAATACACTATTCACCCCCTTTTCTAGTGATAGTATTGTCATCTTCAGGATCCTGCAAACTCAACCAAATGAAAAACTAATATCTAGTGACAAACTAAAAGCAAACACCAAGTGAACATTACATGTTTCTGCCTACTCAACTGGATGTAAGACACATATTCTAACAAAATCCACAACCCCGCCATGGCTCTGGTAGTCAAGCCTAAACAATCATGAGTGTGACAAATTGCATTCACTATGAAATTTGTTTCGCACCTAGCATGTCGAATTGCTAGACCATCTTCAATGGAGATTAAACCAAGTGCATCACATGTTCACCACAAATTAATGGCCCAACAAAGCATGGGCCTCAACTCCACAAATTAGGAATTTGGTTGGCCATAAATCAAGTAATACGCATTAAGATGGATATAGTAGGCTAGGGGACACCCCTAATGGAGTCTTGGGTCCAAACTTAACTTAAAATATATATCAATTGACTCCTTACTTGAGGTGCTTTTCCCCTCTTACTAAGCTCAATAATTCACACGTGATCATGCAAGACGCAAGTTCCAATAACTTAAACTAATTCTTCACTTACAGTTTTTGTATTTTGTGAAGCCTTTATGCAAACCTCAAAAAAGCTCCATTTCCAATCTTAAGGGATGTAAGACTCGCTATCTAGATAAAATTTTATTTGTCTACATAAACCCTTTTTCTCCACTCAACTCTTTTGAGGACCACTTCCTAAAAGATCATTATACCCCTTTTCACTATTTCAATCCATGTTTATTTTGGTTTACCAGTGTTATTTAATTCACACCAAGGCCCCTCGAATTGCAAGCGAGTTTGTGTGTTCTCATCATAGTGCATTCCCTATCAAATAGTCAAAACCAGTGACTCAAGAACAAAAGAAGAGCACAAGGGACTAGTTGATTTAATGAGTACTTTTGATGCATATAGCACTAGAATTTTCAATCTTTTAAACTAACATTATGGCTTCAAATTTTAGAATTGAACTTTAGTGTCTATGTAATTAGATTGTGATCATATTTTAATTAAAGTAATTTTATTTTTATTTTATCAAATGAATGCTTGCTTTTTAGATTTTCAAAGATGAAAGTTTATAGTATCATGATTCTTAGTTTTAAGTCTCCAAATGTATATATGCACGTCTCCTCTCTGTACCCGCGCGCACAAATACCGCATGCATAACTATGCAAATGACCCTAGTGAATGCATCCAACGGCACCATAACTGGAATACCAACCCGATTAAACCTACCCTCCTCATAACAAGTATTGTTCAAAGTAGTGTAACATGTACCCGTACTCGTACCACGAACCAAAATGCACCACAAGTCTATTAATGTTGGGCCTACCCTATTTTTATCCCCCTCTCCTTCAACTAGCATTAGGGGTACAACCAGATCAGATATTGATTGGAGATAGGCATTACTATATTCATATTTGCGTTACTTTAGAGGACACGGATCCAAGTATAGATATTCTCACTCAATAACCATATTAGTCTGATATGAATTCGGATATGAATCTGATATGAGTTGGACATGGGTGATTATGAGTAAAAAACAAAGAGAAAGATAAGTAACACACTAAAGGTTAATATTCTTTTATGTGACAATGTAAAAGTACACAAGATCGCATGAATTCATCTTTTTCAACTAAGGATTACACATCATGCAATGTTATGTGCTTAAAATATGTGTTTTTGGACAAATTGGTGTATCCTAATATTCTCAGATGTCTCATATTTTAGTTTATCACTGCACATCCATTTGCAAAGTCTCATGTTAGGCTATACTAGTCATTTGTAGATGTGTTTCATAACTGCCGAGCATTCAGATCCAAAAAACATATCTTGTTATCTAATCATTTCATAAGATTTCCCTTCAGCTTCACAACTATTTGACAATCAAATAGTACTCATGAAGAACTTCTTCGCTTTAACCATCTTACTTTGACCATATGAACCATAGTGACAAGTGATTAGACCTAAATAATGAATGTTTAGAATGGGCATTTCTGGACCATCACTATACCATAGCTTCTTCTTTTACACTTACTAAAGACTTATTTCACATACTTTGTTTCCATCTTGCTAATTCTGAACCCATCAGAAATGATATATAACCATATTATAGCCATCATACACTTCTCCAATCTCTTATAGTCTTTGTTTCCTTCTTCTCCTTCCTTTTCTTCTCATCTTCCTCTTCTTTTCCTCTTCCTCTCTCTTACCCCCTTGTTCTCTCATTCTCCACCCTTAATTGCCTCTCAAAGATGAATATTGAACCCTCCATGTTTATTATGTAATATAAATTGCTCAATCAAAGAAAAAGAAAATAATAGCTTTAAAAAGAACACATCTCTATCTCAATATTAATTATAGTTTTCTATAATTTTGCATTTAAATTGCGAATATGAGATCTAGTACAAAATAACTATCATCATGGAGGTTCTTAAAGCCATGGAATCAGATCAGTTTATCCTCAAGTATGTATTATCATGAAAAACTAAACAAAATTCGACCATGAACTTTTTTTTTAGAAGGCTCAGTGTAAGCATAAATCAACAAGCATGAACTTGTGGTTTATACTATTGCCAAGGGGCGAAGACAAGTTGTGATGAATGGTGAGATATGGAAGACAAACAGTGATCTTCCCAATGATTTCTAATTTTTCATTGCCTAATAAATTGAGAGTCATCTACCAATTTAAAAGGAGGAGAGAGTTGTACCTTAAATATGTTCTCATTTTTAATGCTCCGACAACATCCGAACGGATAATTTGGCCATTGCTGTTGACAAGAATATTAACACTTTCTACCACGTCCAAGAAAACCTATGCAAGCAAAAGCAGCAGTTTATAATAAATGTTGATTTAAATCTATGTCTAAAAACAGGTAGGAAGCAACCTACTTCATTTTTCTTGTATCGTATCCCTTCACTACGCCATGACACTGCATTTGTTACCGCCATTGGAGGTCTCTGTGTAACTTCCATCCTGTATGCATCTGTCTTGATAAACTCACTGAGAATTTTAGCTTCAGTGTACTGGGGATACCCAAAGTCCATCATCTCATCAAGTAACTCATACTGTCAAAAAATAAAAAAAATAGCATGCATCTAATAACAATTAACTCTATATCTGTTAAAATGAAAGTACTAGGTTATTCCTATATATACCCCACAAATGTTTCGTATTTCTGAAATTACCACCCCAAAAAAAAAAAAATCTTCATATTTCTAAAATTACCCCCCTAATTCTTTAATTTGATCAAAATTGCCCAACCGCCGGTAAAAAAGCATCAAAAAGGAATATTCCATTAATTTTTGTGAAATTTCTTTAATACCCCACATTCACTTAATACCATTCTAATTAAATCCAAATTAAATTTTAATCAAACTCAAATTAAATCTAATTGATCAAATTAATCGACTCCATGCAGGCCGGGGGGCACTCGCGCTCGCGGGGCACTCAAGCTTGTGGAGGCAGGAGATGCAGAGGAGAGGGAGAGAGGATGCAGGAACATTGGGGGTAAATTTGATCTTAAAATTTGAGGGTAAAAAAATAATTGTATTTTATAACCGTTAAAAAGATAAAATGGGGGTAAATTTGATCAAATTAAAGAATTAGGAGGTAATTTTAGAAATATGAAGATTTGGGGGATATATATATAGGAATAACCCTTGAATTTATTGTTTGCCTTCCCACCACAACAACAAAATTGTCTCTTAGTGACTCCTCCTCTAGTTCTTCAAAATAATGTTTGAAAACCTGCACAATGCAAATGAAAAGGTCACATTACCAGCTTCAAATAACCTAAATTCATTAATTAGACAAATAAAGAGTGTCAGATCACCATTGTGAGCAACCAGATCATGCATGCGAACCCCACCACCACCCACACCCACACCAACGCCCACACTAAAGTGTGTAGGTAGACAAATAGATACACGCACGCCAGCGCACCCACCCACCCAACCACGCACACTATAAAGCAGACAGATAGATACACGTGTGCGCCTACCCGCCCACCCACCCACAAATGCATGCACAGAGGGGGGAGGGAGAGGGGGGAGAGAGAGAGGGCTTACATCAATAACACGATGCAGGAAAAGAAGAATACTTGCAGCATTGCAGTTTTGTCTCGATGCCGTCATCAAGAAAACATTGTTGTGTTGTATGAACATGTAGCTCACTCCATCATTATACATCACTGGATCGTTAGACTCAGGATCAGCCTGGCATAGTCAAAAGGCAAGAATTCTCATTCAAGAACAGTTTGAATCTCCTTACCAAGAGAACAAAAATATAATGTCTCCATATCTCCTTGGAGCCAACAATAAAATGTTAATTTTCTGAGTGAGACTTTATCAATGAAAATTTTAAATTAAAAGAGAGAAAATAAAAAAACTACCCTTTATGTAAAATCTGAACTGCAGCTTGCAATGAAACCCATAAATTTCTAATGACTTGATAGAGAACCTTAATTCCACCCAAAAAACTTACCTATATAAGTCGTGTTGATTCTTCACTCAAATCTTTTGTTTCTCACTTCAAGTGGATATAAATGAAAGTTTGTTTTTTCATGTCAAGAGGATTTAAATGAAATTATGGAATCCCCTTGAAAAGAAATTTATAGAAAGAATACAGAAAAAGAAACTTTAAACCTTTGCAAAGCCACAAATTCTCAGATTGAAGAAATCAATACAATATTAAAAGCATGATGAGTGGGATTAGACATTTGAGAACAGAGACATAAATAGACCCAAATGAAACCTATGGTCCAATTCCAAAACATTGTAGGGAGAGAGAGAGAGAGAGGCAGAAAATTGATCCTTTTTTGTGCTATAAAACTTGCCATAGAATGTATATTCCAAACTAACACCTGTAGAAAACCCTAATTATACTCTAAAGCAATCTAACAACCTATGGTGAATGTATCTTCATTCAAATACTTCCTCATTTCAAATTGAAGTATGCAGAAGCAAAATCAAGTCTAAATCTTTTAGGTACCAATAAAATAAGTTTTAGATTTGCATACTCTTCATAATACCTCATTACAATTGAAACGCAAGAAAACAGTTTGATCCACTTGGAGTACAATGGTGTCACCTCTAGTTTCCAAGGAATGCATTCATTTCTTCTAGCTTTTCTCAAATTGCCTCTCATCCATTTCAAAATCCTCACTTCAGCCACATTCATCTGTCGCATAAATCTGTTCATTGATTGTCCATATTCCAACACATAAAGATTTACTGGACCTTCATGGATATTTTATGGTCACATAACACTACAGGAATACTTCTCCCTTCAACCTTCCTACCCTAGATATATGACAAAATCCAACGTTTAAGAAAGTGGTAGGCGGCGCTAGGCGTCAAAGTTGAGGACTAGCACCTACGGGCCAAGGTGGGGACTAGGCAGGCCCTAGGCATTTTCCTATTTTTATAAAATTTATTAGATATATCACATATTCAGAATAGTAAGAAATTCATAAAGAAGTAAAAAGGTTCATGCCCTAATTTTATATAACTCACAACAACTTTCCAGCGCAAAGCAGGTTGGAAATCGCTTAATTAAAAAAATAAAATTTAGTATGGGCCGCCTCAGCCTAGGTGGGGCTTAAGCCGGTGCCTAAAACGATTTTTAAAACACTAACAGAATCCTTTCCAATTTAATAAAGAATTGACTCTATGGAGTCTCTTATAAATATTTCCTTGTCATTCATACCAAAAATGACTAGCATGAATAAAAAAAATCTTCCCCGAATCACACCGCAATATAAATACAATATGCCTTTCATGACTCCTTATGTTCCACACAGCAAGCCATCCCTTCCCTGCTCTCTACTAAAATAGGCTTCTCTCTTTCTGCTGCCCTGTTCCCCTCAGCACAAATTCAGATGCCTACTCCCACAACAGTCTCTTCCGACTTGAGTCACTTGACAGCCCAATTCTATGTCAGCCCCATCTCACACTGCCCCTACTAACCTGTGCTGTCCCATGGTCTCAATGACAGCCGAAAATCTGGGCATCCTCGATTCCTGCAGCATCATTCCTTGCTTGGCTGCATAACACCCCAGCCACAACAAGATGCTCTTCTTCAGAGAGCCGGTCACCCCCGCTGCCATTTTTGTCCATGTTCCTTCCCTCTTCCCTAAACTCTCCCCTCCATTACATCGACTTTCGAGAATCATCCCTCACTTTCTCTTCCTCAAATCCAACGAATTCCAGAAGCTCTGAACCAACTGCCAGTTAAATCAATTGTTTGTTGAATCAATGTATATCTCAAGCAGTGTTTTAAAAAACCCGTTATAACTCATTATATAACGTAATGCCAAACAATCGTTATGTAACAGGTCTAAAAAGCACAATATTTGATAACTATGGTTATTTTGCCCACAACTTACGTTATGTTACGTTATTAACGTAATGCACCGTAACTTACGTTATGGTACAAGTCGACTTTTTATAAACATCCCCACATTCTCCCGTCTATAGCAAAAAAAAAATCCCCGAATTCGCTCGCTCGTCGTCCTCTCTATAACCTCGTCGTCGTCTCCTCGTTTGACGCCAAGAAGAAAAAAGAAGACATACCTCTTTCTAATCAACAGCAAAAGAAGAACTACCTCTTGTGGTTCTCCGTCGTGGTGGTTCTCACCAGCGTCGTCTCCAAGCGGTGGTTCTCTGTCTCCAAGCACATGTAAGTTTTCTCTCTCCCTCAATCCTCTCTTTCTTCAGTCTCCCCTGGATCTCTCTCCCTCCCGATCTTTATCTACTCTCTCTCCCTCTCCCGATCTCTCTCTGTGCTTTCTCTCTGTCCCTCGAGGGGGAGAGAGCAGAGAGAGATCGAGAGGGGGGAGAGAGAGATCGAAAGGAGAAAGAGCATAGAGAGTAATAGGGGGAGGAGAGAGAAAGGTCAGGGGTAAAATATCAAAGAGACTGAAAGACACGGGGGGTATAATTGAATAGCATATTGTAAATTTAATTATGAATTATAATAAATAGCATAACTAAAAATTATGAATTATGATTAATTATGAATTATTATAGATTGAATTATGAATCTTTTTGTAGAATGAATAGCATGGCTAAAATTTTGAATTATAATGAAATATGCGGATCATATTGTTGTTTGTGTAGATAGAATAATGAATTATAACTTGTGAATGTGAAAAATTGTTGTGATACTTGCTAAAAATTGTTGTGAGACTTGCTAAATATGTTATATATTGTTTGATATTTTTTAGATTTTTAAAAATTATTTTTCTATTTATAAAAATTCTTAAATATAGTATATATATTTATTTTTATTAAATAAATATTAAATCGCGTAACCTACGTTATGCGTTATGTTATAACCTATGTTAACATAACAGAAGAAAAACGTTATCATTACGTTATCGTTATTTTAAACATTGATCTCAAGTAACACACTTCACACCAAGTCTTCATGGAGCCCGCATATAAACCTGATTTCTCTTCCTCCCTCTCTCAATAACATAACTCATTATTAAAATCATAAAATTATAACTGTACACCCTACGTCGCCAACTCTTCTCCGTGAGCATATGCTTCAAACAACCAGGGGGAAAATTGAAGGAAGGACATCTTAAAAAAGAAAACCATGTCAGAAAAACCTTAAGCTGTCGGGTCATCGGCTAAAAATGTATGCCAAGCTAACTTAACGGGTGACTGCTAAAAATTTGAAGCCTTTAAGCCGCTGTGCTAAATCAAAATTCGTAATACCAATAGTGAATCAGTGATACTGTACAGACATGTAGGCGGACTGGTATCAACACGATTAATCAAACAAGTGAGATCCAAAGCATGTTTGCTTTATAACATCAACCCCTTTGATTGGAATCGTAATTTGACAATGACTCACATTCGTGTCACGTCCTAACAAAATCTATCCATCCATCTATAAACCATTAATATGTCTATATCTCCATCTCAAAAGAAAATTACAAATTTAAAAGATAGCATTTATTAGATAAAGAATGAAGTCTCTCAAAAAGGAAAAAAAAGAGAAATAAAAGAGGTTACAATACCAAAAGTCTACTATAATATTCACTTCTCTATCTAAAAAGAGTTTGAAATAATAAGAAAAGAACTAACATTTATTAGAGATCCCTATTTTAAAAATGAATTTTGAAATTTTAAAAAAAAACATTTATTAGAGAGAGAACATGATATTTATCTCAAAAAAGAAGATGAAAGGTTTCTTTCTTTCCCATTCAATATTAGAATTCTCTAGAATTAGAGCAAAAATCTTATACGAAAAAGGTACACAAGAATCCAAAATCTTGTAATTGCATGTATGAAAACGTAACACCAAATCAAGAGATGACTCACAAGTTAGAAGGTGTAAATTCTTGTGTCCCGAAGGCTTTAATTTTCTAAATGTAACCCATCTACAACACTGTTTGTGCCTCCAAATCAGACCAGCACCCTAGCTCACATCAATACTAGTATCAGATATTATACTTCTCTCAAACTGAATCAAGTCAAGCACACCAAATCAAAAAATTCTCAAGATTCTAGCTTTAAGCTTATACATCTACTCTACATCATTATCAATAATATCAAGAAGAACTAACTAAAACCTAATCCAGTACTTCTCAAATCCAACAACTAAAATTTCCAAAACATTTCAAACTCAAAGTCAAATCAAGAACAGAGATCTTACTTCCTTCTCAATGAGCTTCGTGAAGAACCTCTCCGCCTGCACAGCGGAGACATCGCCGCGGTAATCTCGCCAGACGAGGACCCGCCCTTGATGTCGAGAAGGAAAAGTGCCGACACGGCGCCGGACATCGTAAAATCTCTCTAGGGCTTCGCTGAGGGATCAGATCTGGAGGTGCGAACTGGAGCCGGCCGCCATTTCTTGCAGATCTCCGAAAGATCACTGTATCTCTGTGAAGATGAGCTAAGATCGAGATCAAGAAAGAGGGAAAGGGTTGAACAAGGGTCCAAGGGATCTGAGAGGCTCTGTTCAGAAGTGGGGAAGAAGGGGACGAGTCCGCGAATTGCGTCTGAGTTTTGTGGGCAATTGTTTCCAGCTAGATGCGCAAAATTTAATATATTTGGCAAAAATGTTTTTCTGGCTTGTATGTTCTTAACTGGCGACTAACGGGTGGCAGTCGGGTCAGATCATCTAAGATCCACCTGAGGATCCATCATAATTTGGATGATCCACTTGATGACTCAAACCCACTCACAAAACTAGAACCGCCAAAGAGGAATAGAAGTTGAAAGACTTGTATGATTTTGGATTTGGATTCAGATCCAATTTTGAAAAAGCTAATCACCAGCTCTTGGAGACAACTTTGCCTCCCGAACATGACGTCGAACAAGTTTAATCACATATGCAACGACATCTACAAGATCGGCGTACTGACTGATAGACTGCAGATGTTTTTATATAAAAATTATCTCATCAGATCAGACTGCTTTTGTTAAAGGGAGAAGTACCACAGATAATTGCCTGTTAGCCTAAGAGATCCCGCACTCATTGGCGGAGTCCTACCTAACAGCAATATTATGGCACAAAACTTGACATGCAAAAGGCCTCTGATAGAATGAAGTGGCACTATGTATGCAGGGTCCTTGAGAAGTTCGATTTTGCGGAAAAATGGATTGGTGGATGTATTTCTCTTCCCCGGCTTTGCGGTATTGATTAATGGCGAGAGTACTGAATGGCTCCAATCAATGCAGGGGTTGAAACAAGGAAATCCTCTGTAACCCTACTTTTTCATCATAGGGATGGATGTCCCTGATCAGGAGAATTAAAGAAGCAACAGAGGAAAATGATCACGGGATTTAGATCTAAAAGAGGAAGGATAGTGGCATTTCAGCCGCAATTTCTTCGGAGGTGGTAACATTGGGGGGGGGGGGGGGGGGGGGGGGGGGGGGGGGGGGAGTTTATTATTATTGTAGGGATTTAGGCCAAGCGGTGAATCTTCGGAAATTGTCTATCAGATTCGGCTCAAAGTCTATCTTGGACATGATCAAGATGGAAAGTAAGTGACGAGCCGATGAAGTATTTGAGGTGATGATTGATGGAAAGTTTGTTTTTATTCGGTTTCACCAATTGATGTTGGAGAAGATAAGGAAGAATTAGCATGGTGAAAACTCGTCACAATATCTTTGGTAGAGTTGTGTTACTGGGATTGTTGCTTGCAACCATTCATTCCTATGTACTCATTCGTGAATTATTGGATTCCAAAGTGGGTCGTTAGAGAGGTTGAGAAGATAATGTAATATTCTCATTTCATAATACCCAAATGGATAAATTAAAATGATAATAATAGAAGTGGAAAAAAATGTATACTTAATTTAAGTATGCCAAATTTGAACCAAAGTTCCCCTATACCAAATCTTAATACCCAAACCAATATGCCACATTGGCGTGTGACTTAAATTGAATTTGAATCAAGTGAATTAAAAGTCAATCTCAAATTTCAAATTTTCAACTAAAAATCTTATAAGATTCTTGTTGACCTTCAAAACAACCAAATCTATTATTGTAACTTACAAACTAAAAATCAGGATGTAAATCATAATCTAATAAATTTGACCCTATCTCATTTGTTCATCATCCCAAAAGAAAGAAAAAAAAGAAAGAAAATAGAAAGAGATAATTCTAGTCTCAAATCTTTCTCTTCTCTCTCATTTTCTCTTCTCAAGCCCAATCTAAGCGAAGCTCAGGCTTGCTAGACGTGAGAAGGAACAATTCAAACTAAAGGGAATCGATTCTTGTGAGTGTATTTCAATTTATATGATTTTTGTTTCATTCAGGCATTTCCCCGAACACCTTGAGCATATTATATTGTTTTACGAATTTCATCATGTAACACCTACCTTAAAAACCTATAAAAATATGTAAGAACACCAAGATGTGCCTCATAATTATCATGATTTTTAATTAATTTTTAAGATTTTTTATCATAAAAAAACTGTGTTGTTCTTGGCCGCGCACAAGGCATGGTTGAGACTGGGCTGACCCAGACTCAGATGGGTCTGGATAGACCCGGATCTGAACCCAAATCCAAATTCAAAGAAAAGAAAGGAAAAAAACACACTGTAGCGAAATACTGTAGCGCCAGCACTGTAGCAGATCCAAATCCACATTGTAGTAGATCCAGATCCAGTACTGTAACGTCCCGATCCCGGGGTACGGAGATGTTATTGCGACGTATATACGTAGGTCGAAAATACCGTCACATATATACGCTAAGCATCAGTACAGGTAAGAATCAGAGTATGAAAGTATATTGTGCATTATACATTCCAACATATGAGTACAATTATAAAGTTATCATAGGATGTGACACAATATTACAAGAATATTACATCACCGATAGGCACAAATGTGAGAATACAAGAGATATACAATTATGAACAGTACAAAAGGCGCTCACGAGTTATAAAAAAAACTCGAGAGACGAGCAGTGGACCTGTAAGGATAGGGCTTCGGATGGTCAATTGCTGATCCACGATGCTATCACTGCGCAACTCTGATCACAGGAAATCCACCACAGTCTAAGCTCCAAGATCTGAACATGCAGGTCCAGGGAAGTCAGAACTCCCCAACGAGTGATGTGGTGAATGCAAGTGACGTGCATAAATGAGCTCACGTGAGTCGATAAATCCAAGTGTGAAAATTGTATCGTGAGCACAGGCGCATAGGAGCAGGCAAGGAGGCAGTAGGTAAAGTAAATACGTTAAAATTAGTTATATAAACTCAAATTACCGATTCATGAGATTAGTACGTCGAAGGAGTAATCCAAATAAGGAAACTCTCATATATATACTGTGTACCTCATTTCACCGTATCCTGAGTTCATATAACCTGAGTTGTCTCCTAAACTAAGAAAACAGCATAAAAAATCGATAAAACCGATAAAATTGATAATACTGAATACAAGCAAAATCAGATGTACAAGCTCTGTATACGACTTCATGAGATAAGTACGTTAAAGGAATAATACAAATAAGGAAACCCTTATTTATATACTTTATGCCTCACTTCACCATAATCTGAGTTCATACAACCTGAATTGCAAAACAACACAACAAATTATTAATTAACACTTTATTATTATTATTACTCATCCTACCTATATATCTAGGTGTGTGCCCTAACGTCCCAACACACATTCATCCATATATGAGTAAGCTGAGGTTATATTAGAAACTGATGATGAGACCAATAGGTTATGCTTACAGTGGGTCTCGTACATGTCCAGGACCACGACCCAGGATGTTCTGTTGCTGGTATACGGAATCAGCCGTAAGGCCTACAAGAGGTGGGTCTTATATTATGCTCATTTAGGAATGTAATAGGAGATAGGGAGTCAGCTCTCCCTCGGACACTTGGAGGCTCTTGATCGGGTAAAAACAAGGTACGTGAAGTTATTGCACAAGAACTAGGTGTAAAAGATATGGTTCAATGTTTAGAGTTCACTTTTGGTTCTTGTTCATTTCAAATATGTAATTGATATACCTTGTTCCAATCTTCCGCTATAGCATAAAGCTATACCGAGTCGAACCACAAGGAGAGCTAGCGTAGAAGCGTTACGATACGAGTGAGAAAAGGAAATGAGAATTCTTCTCTTGCTTAAAAGAATGAATAAAACACAAAGAAAGGAATTAAAGAGTGTATGGATATGTTCATGGTGATAAGTGAAAAGAAATCAAGAAGAGGTTTGTTGTATTCACACTAAAAGAAAAGAAAACTTTAGAAAACTTGAATGAAAGAAAACCATGACTAGCTAACCTTAACTACCTTGCTAAAGACTTACTAAACTCCGTGATAGTGATGCATGCCTCATGTTGATTCATTGGCATGGATATGTCTTGCTTGTTGGTCTAATTACTTTCTCACTTGGATGATGGGGATTCATTCTTGGACTTGTCTTGTAGCCTCCATAGATGGTCATCGGCCTACAAATTAGACTTTCAATAATGGAAACAAAAGAGCTACACTCAAGGGATGCTAATGAATAGGCATACAACATTCAAGAATCGACATAATGAAGTTGTACAACAAATAGCATATTGGTGATCCATCTCCATGTTCCATCAAGGCACTAGTTCAAAGACTAGGCTCCAAGTGAGGCACACATGAATCATATGGAGAATTACAACAAGATACTTGCCAAGAAATGAAAAGAAACCCATCGGAGAAGAGAAAACCATACAAATTGCAAGATGAAGTAAAGCAATCACCCATGAGTTAGAAGTTAGCAAGGTAGTGGTTAGCTAGTACATGGAGAAAGAATTAGCTACACATCATTACAAAGAAAAGCTAAACATGAATTAAATTGCAAGAAAGTAAACAAAGCAAGTAAGGAAAGAAATCAAACTAGAATCAAGCTCAAGTAGAGAAGTAGAGAATGGATCAATCCTTGTATAGCTCCAAGTTGTCACTCCTTGATGATACAAGCTCTCTCTCTCATACAACTCTCTCTTGCAATGAAATCTAGGGAGAAGAAGATCATAGAGAGCTACAAACCCTAAACAAAAACTAACAAAATACAAAACTTTGAACTAATCTCTCTCTCTTCTCTGATCAGTTTTTTCTCGCAGGTGAAGGTCACATATTTATAGCATGGGAGAGAACCTTCGAGAGCCTAGTTTGTTGCCACAAAATCCGGATCTCAACAACCCCAAGATTGCCGCGTTTTGGCGGGAAAACGCGGCACGATCTGGGCCGTTGATCCAGATCTTTCTGTTGAAGATCAGTTACAAGGTTGTTAGCCACGTGGTATATCTAGAATCTTCGTTTGTTGCGCGGATTTCTCTAGATCTGGATTTGAATTTGGCTTTATCTTTAATCTTGATTAATCACTTAATTAGTGTTAATTAAGTGATTATTTGGCTATCTCTCCTTTAGAGTGTGTACCTGCAAATATGTAGAGAAGAGGAGTAAAAATCACATATTTATTTGTAATATGCATGGGAGTTATGATGTAAAATATGCAATATTGGATACTAATCACACCCCCACACTTATTCTTTTGCTCGTCCCGAGCAAAACAAAGAAAAAGAAAATCTAGACTAACAATTTATTTACACCACTTTCGCAGGTGACGCGATTGCACTGAGCATGTGCAACAAGCCGTTAAACCTCTAGGTTACCCTAGAGGAGGAGTGTTGTCTCCTGAGGGTTTTCAGCGGATTACACCCACAAAATCCATAAAGAAAGAAGACAAATGTTAGTATTTTGAAAACGCATTTTGAATAAGAGACATGTTTACGAACTATTTTGCAAAAATATAAGTGATCCTAGGTCATAAGTCTACCTATAATTATTCTTCCTTAAACTTAGTATCCATGCAAGATCTTGCTTTTAATTAAGGTAAGAATTCAAAATTGGATTGAATACTTTATCTTTCATAAAACCTAGATAGTATGCACATCGTGTAAGTGAAGATTTCTGGGATTTCAACTCTAACCATCAAGCCATTTATTTATTTATATATACTTTTTATGCTTTTTTCTTCCCATAGTTTAGGCTTTCTAGTCTACCCTTGTAGCGAGCCTTTAACCGATGACTCCCAAACCAGACGGTCTTAGGGCACCAGATGAGAAAACATCCCTCGGGTTTAAGGTCTCGAGTAGAAAAGGCCACGAAACTAAAGGGGATTATTTATTATCACCGTTAGGCGTGAATAACCATGCTTCTTGAGGCATAATTATCCAGCTTAATAAGTGAGATCACCGTTAGGCGTGAGTAACCATGCTTCTTGAGGCATAGTTATCCAGCTTAATAAGTGATCTTTTATTTATATATATATATATATATATATATTTTTTTTTTTTTATATGGCATTTTTGGTCTTTGTCTCCATCCCAAGAAATGTGTAAGTGTAAAGTGCATATTTATCTAAGGTAAAAATTCAAGATAAAAATATCTCACCAATTTTACTTACTTAGTCTATAATTTCAAACAAGATCTATTACTTCAACTATGTTTAAGATGTCATAATTAAGGCTTTCTTAATTTCTAAGATACATCTTAATTTTCTTAAAAATAGATCAAAACTTTGTCTCTTTTTTCAAAAAGTTTTTATTTTTTTTTTTTTTTTTTTATTATTTCTAAAGAAATGTAAAAAGAAAGAAAGGAAATGTAAAAGAAAGAAAGTCTAAAAACTCTATGTTAGTAAACCCTCCCCCACACTTATTTCATGCATTGTCCTCAATGCATTATGATATATGTATGCATGAAACAAAATGGAAGGGGAAGGAATTATTTACAAGGAATATACAAGTGTAACTCTCACCTGGGCTTTTGGTCGCTTCCCTCTGGCCGTTTCCCATCGTTCCAATGTGTTCTCTTTCTTGAGCTCCATTGGGAAACGGTCTGAATATTCTAACCCTAGGTGTTTCCAGTTTCAATTGGTTGTTATTTTCATTCATACTCATTCCACCACATCGTTCACAAACAAAGTCCTTATCACCACTCTCACTCAGAATCTCATCACTTCCAATTTTAAGAAATTTTAACTCTTCTCCATATAATTCTTCAAAACTCAAATCAACATCCGGAAGTGGACAATTAGCTAACTTACCCCGAGTTGACTCATCTAAACACATGATCTCATCAGCAAACAAGTCTTCAAAAGATATATCAATTGGAGGTTCTTGAAGAGAATCACAAATTGTGACTCATCTTTTGAATCCTCACAATTGTCCTCAATAAAGCTAACCTCAAATGTTTGATTTTTGTTTTGTGAGGCTGTGTGTGGAAGACATTGAGTTCATGTGTCATGTTACCAAAGCTCAGCCTCATTGACCCATTCCGGCAATTAATGATTGCATTGCAGTAGCCAGGAATGGTCGTCCAGAATGACAGGAATTTGTGCCCTTTGATTGGAATTTGACACTGGTTTTGTTTCAAGGACAACAAAGTCAACAGGATAAAAGAATTCTCCAACTTTGACAAGGACATCTTGAATTACCCCTTGGGTTTAGTAACAGAGCGGTCAGCCAATTGGATGGTCATTTGGGTCGGGAGGAGATCACCTAACCCCAATTGTTGGTACACAGAGAAAGGTAGGAGATTAATGCTGGCCCCCAAATCAAGAAGTGCCCTATTTATTGTAGTCTGTCCTATGATGCATGAAATGGTGGGGCTCCCTGGGTCTTTGTACTTAACAGGAATTGGACCAGTGAGCAACTCATTAATGGATGATGCAAGGAAGACTTTTTTAGGGACTTGGGTCTTCCTCTTCTTGGTGCACATTTCCTTCAAGAATTTAGCATATGATGGCACTTGTTGAATGGCATCAAGGAGAGGGACATTGATTTGGACCTTATTGAATGTTTCTTTTATCTTCTCCATGTGAGCATTTGACTTGTTATTTAGAAGCCTATTTGGATATGGTACTCTAGGCTTAAAAGGTTGCTCATCTACCTTTTCTTTCCCCTTGGCTTGAGATGTGGATGGCTCTGCACTAGAAGATGGTTTGTCAAAAGTTGGTGGCATTGGGACATGAGGTGTTGGCTTTGGTACTGGATGAGATGGTGGACTAGAAACCTTATTGTCAACTTGTTTACCAGATCTCAGGGTATGAATAGCATGACAGTGACTGGGTCCTGAATCTTCAACTTTGGGATTTAGCAATGGCTGATTGGGAACAAATTCTTTGATTCTCAGCCAATTGCCCAATTTGGACCTTCATTTCATTCAACTCCTGCTGCTGGTTTTTTGTTAAGGTTTCTATCATTTGTTTCAACTCAGATATTTCGGAATTATTTTGGGGTGGATGTTGAGGGTATGGAGATTGGAATTGTGATTGGTAGAATGGTGGAGGATTCTGATAAGACTGATATGACTGTGGTGGACTTTGAGATGGATGAACATACAGTGAATTCTGATCGAAACTGGATGGATGAAACTGAGCATTGTATGGATATGGAAGTGGTAGCATATGATGCTCAGGACCAGACTGACTCCATGAAAAATTTGGATGGTTCTGCCATCCTGAATTGTAAGTGTTGGAGTATGGATGATGATTGGGTCTGGTCAATACTGCATTCATTTTCTCCTGAAATGATTGTGGCTGATATAATGGACACTCCTCAACAACATGGCTAAGGTCATGACAGTTGTGCAACCTGGTCTAATCAAAGGCAATGGGTTGACCTGGTTGACCACAGAATTCCCTTTTGACTCAAGCAGTTCTATCCTCTTTATTAATTGTGTGATCTTGGTTTCTGCAGCTAGAGAGGATTCTTTGGAGTGTGTACCAGTTCTGGAAGTAGTGGAAGTGGATTTGTCAGGACAAGACTCCCACTGAATGGTTTTTTCAGCTAGGGTTTCAAAGAGATCCCACCCTGATGTTCATCTTTTTTCAAAAATTCCCCCTGGCACATGGATTCTAAAAGGGTTTTTGTTTGGTAATCTAATCCATCATAGATAATCTGGCATAGACGCCATTTCTCTATGCCGTGATGGGGACACAGGGCAAGAAGGTCTTTGAAACGCTCAAGATACTTCCAGAAAGGTTCATTTGTTTCCTGCTTGAATTGCATTATGTTCTTTCTCATGAGGGCTGTTTTGTGGATAGGATAGAATTTCTTAAGAAAGACTTTAACAAAATCCTCCCATAAAGATATGGAACTGACAGGAAGATTATAAAGCCATTTCTTAGCTAAATCCTTAAGTGCAAACGGTATGAACCGTAACCTAACAGCATCCTCAGACAGTTGGGAAATTCTCATCATTTGGCATACCTCTTCAAACTCACGAATAAAGAGGTACGCATCCTCAGACTCTAGACCATGGAAATGGGGAAGTGTACTAATGAATTGTGGTTTCAGCTCAAAATTGTTTCCATTAGGCTCGGGGAGAAGAATGCATGAAGGAATGGAGGTACGAATCGGATAAAATCGATCCTGAAGTGAGACGTTGTTGGTCATGATGTGAAGTGGATGTGTAAGTGCAAGTGTAGAATTAGGATCACAAAACCACTATCGTATATACAATCACAAACAACGTGCACCGATCACACCAGCGAAAAAGAAAAATAACA
Organism: Agave tequilana; assembly: GCA_038442645.1. Taxonomy (NCBI): domain Eukaryota; kingdom Viridiplantae; phylum Streptophyta; class Magnoliopsida; order Asparagales; family Asparagaceae; genus Agave; species Agave tequilana. The sequence goes on from JAVJIF010016085.1 coordinate 51,024, forward strand.
AACAACAAAAGAAAAAATCAATCCAAGCTTGTCTAGAGTTTCTGGTCCTAGATGACTCCTAAATAGACTGTCCACAGGAGGTTTGGTGTAGACTCTGACTATAAGCAAATCAGCCAGGGAAGGGTAAGGTTGGTGGGAGGTTTTCCGTCCGAAGACGTTCCTTAATTAAGTAACCAGCAACCTTCGGGCTTTCGGCCCTCACCCCTTTCCTAGACACTGATTTTACAGAAGTCAATTTCCAACACTTTTCCCCCTTAGGATAATCTCCTAAGTGAGTCCGGATGTCCCTAGGGCCAACGTCTATCAAATTTTATTTACAAGCTTAGGATTGTGAGTGCGTGGGAAAATGATTTGTGGGCTAAGGAAGGGGTGATAAAATCCCCACCTTATCTTTGTTATGGGTTTTGCCCTTAAAGTTGATTCGTGCAAGTGTACGATGTAAACAACCAAGAATCACTCAAAGCGGAATTAAATCATACAACGAGTGAGTCCTAGTCTATATGCTTATGCTTACGTACCTTGTCCCACGCGCTCTTCAACAGTAAATGTAAAGTAATTGAAAGACACGTGCCTATAATGCAAGATGTCTAAACAATTTTTATCAATTTACACCAAATCTTTTACTGTTGATTAGCAAATATCAGGTGAAGAATACAAGATTTCAGGTATATAGGCAGCTGTATTTTGCAAAGCAGCAAGACCTGCAGAAAAATTGTTAGAAGTGAACTCCTCTTTGCCGCGTTCCCACGGCAAAATGCGTGGATCCGCGGCAATTTGGAGGGATCCTGGGCTCTGCTTTCGAGAGCAGAAGCCCAGGTCCACTTATATGATTCTGCACTGCAAGATTTCCTGTATCTTCAACCTGTACCTGCAACAGAGAAGAAATATCGTTTAGTTTCTCACTTTTAAAAAATACCGTTGCTCTCCCCGGCAACGGCGCCAAAAATTTGATCGGGTAAAAACAAGGTACGTGAAGTTATTGCACAAGAACTAGGTGTAAAAGATATGGTTCAATGTTTAGAGTTCACTTTTGGTTCTTGTTCATTTCAAATATGTAATTGATATACCTTGTTCCAATCTTCCGCTATAGCATAAAGCTATACCGAGTCGAACCACAAGGAGAGCTAGCGTAGAAGCGTTACGATACGAGTGAGAAAAGGAAACGAGAATTCTTCTCTTGCTTAAAAGAATGAATAAAACACAAAGAAAGGAATTAAAGAGTGTATGGATATGTTCATGGTGGTAAGTGAAAAGAAATCAAGAAGAGGTTTGTTGTATTCACACTAAAAGAAAAGAAAACTTTAGAAAACTTGAATGAAAGAAAACCATGACTAGCTAACCTTAACTACCTTGCTAAAGACTTACTAAACTCCGTGATAGTGATGCATGCCTCATGTTGATTCATTGGCATGGATATGTCTTGCTTATTGGTCTAATTACTTTCTCACTTGGATGATGGGGATTCATTCTTGGACTTGTCTTGTAGCCTCCATAGATGGTCATCGGCCTACAAATTAGACTTTCAATAATGGAAACAAAAGAGCTACACTCAAGGGATGCTAATGAATAGGCATACAACATTCAAGAATCGACATAATGAAGTTGTACAACAAATAGCATATTGGTGATCCATCTCCATGTTCCATCAAGGCACTAGTTCAAAGACTAGGCTCCAAGTGAGGCACACATGAATCATATGGAGAATTACAACAAGATACTTGCCAAGAAATGAAAAGAAACCCATCGGAGAAGAGAAAACCATACAAATTGCAAGATGAAGTAAAGCAATCACCCATGAGTTAGAAGTTAGCAAGGTAGTGGTTAGCTAGTACATGGAGAAAGAATTAGCTACACATCATTACAAAAGAAAAGCTAAACATGAATTAAATTGCAAGAAAGTAAACAAAGCAAGTAAGGAAAGAAATCAAACTAGAATCAAGCTCAAGTAGAGAAGTAGAGAATGGATCAATCCTTGTATAGCTCCAAGTTGTCACTCCTTGATGATACAAGCTCTCTCTCTCATACAATTCTCTCTTGCAATGAAATCTAGGGAGAAGAAGATCATAGAGAGCTACAAACCCTAAACAAAAACTAACAAAATACAAAACTTTGAACTAATCTCTCTCTCTTCTCTGATCAGTTTTTTCTCGCAGGTGAAGGTCACATATTTATAGCATGGGAGAGAACCTTCGAGAGCCTAGTTTGTTGCCACAAAATTCGGATCTCAACAACCCCAAGATTGCCGCGTTTTGGCGGGAAAACGCGGCACGATCTGGGCCGTTGATCCAGATCTTTCTGTTGAAGATCAGTTACAAGGTTGTTAGCCACGTGGTATATCTAGAATCTTCGTTTGTTGCGCGAATTTCTCTAGATCTGGATTTGAATTTGGCTTTATCTTTAATCTTGATTAATCACTTAATTAGTGTTAATTAAGTGATTATTTGGCTATCTCTCCTTTAGAGTGTGTACCTGCAAATATGTAGAGAAGAGGAGTAAAAATCACATATTATTTGTAATATGCATGGGAGTTATGATGTAAAATATGCAATATTGGATACTAATCAGCTCTCAGGTAGTTCTGAAAGTTTTGAGTTGCACAACATATCTAATACCACTGTAAATATATTCACCACTTGAAATCCATCAGCTTTCCCTTACCTGATGTAAGTTGGTCTTTTTATAGTTTATTATTATACAATTATCACATTACGTGAATAGCAAGAGCAGGACAGGTTCATGAGTTACAGGATTACATAAGTACTAGAAATACAAGTCACTGTATACAATACAGGATAACAGGAAAGGATTCCCGAAATATAATAATCACAAGGTAAACAGTAATGTATTAGGTGGCAGGTGATAAGTGATATCAAATAGGTATCAGGTGATAGCATGCAGGAGTCAGGTGTAAAGTAGTAGCATGTCAAATGGTAAGCACAGTAGATATCACTATATAGAAAAATAGTACTGATGCAGAGGATCGATACGAACACAAAAAAATGGTACTGATATAGGAGATCGGTATGAACACAGGAAAACAGTACCGATACCGGGGATCAGTACGAATATTAAAAAAATAATACAGTTTAAAAAAATAGAATAAATACTTGTTTCAAACTCTTCACAACCATTAAGATAAGAATAATAGTTGAATTATCAAGTAGACAAACGGGCATGTAAGCAAGCGTACATCTAAGCGAAGCTAAGCAAGCAGGAGCGAAGCTAATGTACAACATTAGACGCCATCACGTTCGGCATAACTACCGCTTGCGGTATGGATAAACGCATACGACGGAGCGCGCGTATGGACGCTATTCTATCGCGTGGGGCGAAGCCGCGCTCACGGCGTAACTACGCTCGAACGAAGTTAGCGGCAAAGTGCTGAGCAAGGAGAGAGAGTTAAAGAGAAAGAGAGAGGAGATAGGCCACGACCATATGGTTGTGGCCTGACTGGCTTACAGCCATGAGCCCACGTCTAGCCCACGGCCAGGTGGCCATAGGTTGTGGCACTGGCATACGCCGCCAGCAAGGAGGAGGGTCGGCCAAGGAGTGGGGAGAAGGAAAGTGTTGGGTTATGGTTTTGGTGATTTGATGATGGAGGAGGTGGTTATGATGATGTTGGGGAGGTGTTGGTGATAGTGGTCTTATCCGGAGGAGGAGGAGGTAGGGTAGATGAGGGAAGTGGTGGTGAGATGGTGGTGTTGATGGTGGTAATTTGGAGAAGAAGAGGTGAAATTGGTGGTGGGTGGAGTTGATGGAGGAAGGAGATGGTGGTGGTTGTGAAAATTGAAGGAGGAGCAGATGTTGAGGGGTATCACAGCTTGGCTAATGACCTAGGGCATCGCTTGTGTCGGGTCGGAGGAGACGCAGCCCATGGTGGAGGTTGGTGGTCGTTCCTTGGAGGAGAGAGGGAGTGAGCGGAAAATGAGGAGTGAGGGAGAGAGAGGAAGAGAAAGAGAAAAAGAATAGGAAGAGAATTAGAGAGATGAAGGGGGGAGAGAATTTTAAGAGGGAGAGGGAAGAGGAGGACCTGCGCTCGGTGGTTGTGGGCTGGGGAAGAAAAAAGAAGAAAAGAAAAGAAAAAAGAAAGAAGAAATGAAGAGATAAAAAGGGTAGATATTTTGGAGTGGGATTATGTGTGGTGGAAGAAAAAAAAGAAAAGATAAAGGAAAGAAAAGAAAAAGATATGGTGGGGGAAAGGGGAAAAGAAAAAGGAAAGGAAAAGAAAAAGAAAAGAAGGAAGGGAAATCTCCGGTGAAAACTCTTCGGGAAAATCCAAATATAATTTATTCAGTCAAAATTTGACAATTCCGAAATGGTTCACAAAATTTCTCTAAAATAGCAAATATTAAGGTATATGGTAAAATCAGATTCAAGAAATTCAATCCCATTTTCAAAATAAAAATCCTGGAATTTACCGGCGATACTAGTCGACACTAAAACCGGTCAAAATTTAATAAATTCAGAAAAATTCCTAAAAATGCACTAAAATAGAAAATGTGATTATAAGAAATAATAAAAAAGCAGATTTTAGAAATTCAATTGCATTATAAATTAAAAATTCTGGAATCGACCAGCGATACTGTTCGACGCCGATTTTAAAGATTTTGCGATTTAATTCGGAATTTTTTTTGAAAATCATAAGAAATCTAAAATATTGCAAATCAATGTTTGAAACTGAAACCGATCAAATCTGACTACCGAAAAGATCAAATCGAGCAATATATTAGGATCGGGTCCCCGGTTCAGACTAGAGCTCACTCCGAGTCCACGAATCCAGATCAATGCAAAACGATCACATAAATAATCATGAAATAAAAATAAATACAGAAAGTAAATCAAAAAATACAATCGAGAAATCTGAATACGTAACTAAGTACGTATTCCGGGAAAGGAGTGTTACATTCCATCCACCTTACAAAAATTTCGTCCTCGAAATTTCGATAAGGGGAAGATGAATACGAAAATGATAGGGATAAGGATTATACCAATTAAGATATGAATAACTAAAGGTTACGTTCACAAATAAACTAAAAGGTAAACTCAGGGCTTAGACTTCTTCTGCCCTTCCTGCCGTATATAACTTCGGAAGATACCATATTTAATACAAGTCTGATAACTGTAAATAAGAGAATTCTATTTGACAAAGATAATTAAGAATCTGAATGGTCCAATTTGGACTGCTCGATCTGTCTAAGAGTGATATGATAAGCTGAATATAAAAAGAGTCCCTAAACTTCTCTGAAGACTTTAACAGAACTGTGAACTGAATCTCGTGTCTTTATCCGACATAATAATAACTGAAAAACCGTGTAGCCGAACTATCTCTCTCATATAATTATTTATCAGAACTTCTGTACACTGGCCTACTCTGAATAATATGAACTAAGATGACTTTGGAACTGGCCAACTTTTATCGTCTGAATTTTTTGCTGGGATCAACGGAGATAACTTCTTTCTGAAACGACGAGACCAATGAACATGATACTTACTTATTCAGAATGCGTACTCATACTGTTGGATGTGAAGCTATTATCGACAGGGAGCCTGTCATGAGACTACTAGATGTCCTTCCTGTTTCTGTCTCTTTGGAAGGAGACCATAACATTGTAGATAGAGAGAGCGCGATAAAATAGTCATGGATATATAAATGAAGAACAACTGATAATAATGAGTTCTGAATGCGGGGCGTCAAACACTCTGAAAAGCATAACTTAAGTATTCATAATAACTGCCCTCAGAATAATAACCCGGCCTTAGATTAAATTTCAAGAGAATACACAAGCCTTGCAAGGTTGGTCAAATTGATCGTCAGTAAAGATTATGACAAGTCGGTTCAGATGCGGCGAATAAACCCGGTTCGCTAAGTCCATACAACACGTTAGGCGGGAGAAATCTGGGCGACGAGGCTAGGATGCTAAACTCTGACGGAACTAGCCATGAGCAAAGCTAAGACCAGGTGAGACCATCACGTAACATAGGGTCAGGAGCTAAGCACTAGGGTGCGGCAGAGCTAACGCTCTGCGAGGCTCGCACTTGGCGGAACTCACGCGGCGAAGCCAGCGCGTAACACATCGCTAAATGCTAAGCACCGGGGTGCAGCAAAGCCCATACCTGGTTGGGCTCGCGTGGCTAGATCACGACTCTCACTTGGTGAGGCTAGTGGTGTTTGTGGCTCATTAAATCTGTGAAGACTGCTAAGTATTGTGGCTCTGAGCTGAGTGAAGTCCATAGAAGAGATCATGATTGCTATTAAAATACTATAGAAAATATCATAGCTCTGCCTGACAGAAGTTCTGAATCTGGGAATTGTTTCATACTGACGCTCATCATGTAGTGACACAATCTGTCTAATTATATAAGTGATGGCTACCCTACTATCTGTACTAATACCCGTGATACATCCATGCCTATAAGAATAGAATGTGAAGCCAAAGAACTACCCGATATAAGACAACACGATGCGCTAGAATCAAAGAATACCAGAATTGGGGGACTGCAAACCACTTCTGTCTTGCCGCTACCTCTCTATTCTACCGATATCTTAAGTTGGTATAAAACTACGAAAATCGAAATATGAAAAAATGGAAGAGATACGAGAATCAAAGAAAGGACGATCAAGAAGAATAGATAACTCTGCATTTGTAGTTGGATCATATAACCAGGACTCATGCATTCCAGCTGCAAATTTCTTTACTATTAATTTGCTGACTGGTTGTACTGTGCATGTGAGAGCCTAGGCTCTGATACCATCATGTAACGCTCCGATCCTGCGGGTACGGAAATGTTACTGCGATGTATATACATAGGTCAAAAATAACCTCACATATATGCACTAAGTATCAGTATAAGTAAGAATCAGAGTACAAAAGTATATGGTGCATTATACATTCTAACATATGAGTACAATTACAAAGTTATCACAGGATGTGACACAATATTACAAGAATATTACATCACCGATAGACGCAAATGCGAGAATACAAGAGATATACAATTATGAATAGTACAAAATACGCACACGAGTTACAAAAAGAAAACTCGAGAGACAAGCAGGGGGGCAAGAAGGATAGGGCTTCAGACGGTCAATTGTTGATCCACGATGCTACCGCTGCACAACTCTGATAACCATGAAGTTCACCACAGTTCAAGTTTCAAGATCTGAACATGCAGGTCCTGGGAAATCTGAACTCCCCAACGAGGATATGGTGAATACCAAGTGGTGTGCATAGATGAGCACACATGAGTCGATAAATTGAAGTCAAAAGCATGTATTGAAAATCGTGTCATGAGAACAGGCACACAGGGGCAGTAAGAGACAGAAGGTAAAGTAAATACATTAAAGTCAGTTATATAGACCTAAATTATTGATTTGTGAGTTTAGCACGTCAAAGAGTAATCCAAACAAGGAAACCCTCATATATATACCGTGCACCTCACGTCACCGTATTTTGAGTTCATATAACTTGAGTTGTCTCCTAAACTAAGGAAACAACATAAAAATTGATAAAGCTGATAATACCCAAATACAATCAAAATCAGCTTTACAAGCTCAGTTTATGGCTTCATGAGACAATTACATCAAAGGAATAATCTAAATAAGGAAACCCTCATCATATGCCTTATGCCTAACTTCACCGTAATCCGAGTTCATACAACCCAAACTGCAAAACAACACAATAAATTATTAATTAGTACTTTATTATTATTATTACTACTCATCCTACCTATATATCTAGGTATGTGTCCTAGCGTCCCAACATACATACATCCATATATGAGTAAGCTGAGGTTGTTATTAAAAACTGATGATGAGACCAATGAGTTACGTATACAGTGGGTCTCATACATGCCTGGGACCACGATCCAGGGTGTTCCGTTGCTGGTGTACGGAACCAGCCGCAAGGTTTACAGGAGGTGGGCCTTATATTATGCCCATTTAAGAATGTAACAGGATGTAGGGGGCCAGCGCTCTCCTCAGACACCTGAAGGCCCTCAGATAGATCCAGAAGTTTTGAGTTACACAAAATATCTAATACTACCGTAAATATATTCACCACTTGAAGACCATCAGTTTCCCCTTACCCGATGTATGTTGGTCTTTTTATAGTTTATTATTATGCAATTATCATATTACGGGAATAGTAGGAGCAGAACAGGTTTAGGAGTTACATGAGTGCATAAGTATCAGAAATACAAATCACTATATATAATACAGGACAATAGGACAGGATTCTTAAAAATATGATAATCACAAGGCAAGCAGTAATATATCAGGTGGTAGGTGATAAGTGATATCAAACAGGTATCAGGTGATAACATGCAGGAGTTAGGTGTTAAGTAGTAGCATGTCAGGTGGTAAGCACAGTAGATATCACTATACAGAAAAATAATACTGATACAGAGAATCGGTACGAATATAGAAAAATAGTACCGATACAGGAGATCAGTATAAACACAAGAAAATAATACCAATATAAGGGATCGGTACTAATACAGGAAAACAATATAATTTAGAAAAATAGAATAAATGTAGGTTTCAAACTCTTCACAACCATCAAGATGAGAATAATAATTGAATTATCAAGTAGACAAGCGGGCATGTAAGCAAGTGTACATCCAAGCCGAGCTAAGCAAGCTGGAGCGAAGCTAACGTATAACACTAGACGCCATCACAATCGGCGTACTTATCGCTCGCGGCACGACTAAATGCATACGACGGAGCGAGCGTATGAACGCTATTCTACCGCTTGTGGCAAAGCCACGCTCACGGCATAACTACGCTCGAACGGAGTTAGCGGCAAAGTGCTGAGCGCTAGGTCCGCCTATCAGGCGTAGCTAAAAGACCTTACAATCTGAATACACTCCTCTTTTGAGGAAGTGGGTGAGAGCCCTTTAGACTAATAGGCCCGATGGCATAATAGGTACCTGCAGAGGTGTTAGTACCAAACACATGCATATAACATGTGTAACTAATCTATCAGTAGAGTGGTGAAACCAGAGGCTGAGCAAGACATGAATAAGGTAAGCGAGCAGAAAACGAACAATTAAGCGGAGCTAGACAAGCTGGAGCGAGGCAAAGGCACAACGCTAAACACTATCATGCCCGCTGTAGTTACTACTCATGACAAAGCCACGATAACGTACAACAATCGCTCGCGCCGTAACTACACTTGGACAGAGTTAGTGATAGAGTGCTGAGCGTTAAACTCGCCTACCAGGCAGAGCAGCCAGGAGATTGAACGCAACCTAAAGGTTGGGTATAGAAAGCCGGAGGCTGAACGTAGCCCAAAGGCTGGGTATAGTACTTTCACGAGATGTTAGTATCACGCGAGCATACATATCAACATGGCAATAATTAGACTACCGTTGAGTGGTGAAGCCAGGAGGCTGAGTATAGGGCTCGGAGGCCGAGTAGAAAGCCCGAAGGCTAAACGACCACGAAGGGTCGACCACGCATGATATCAAAGCAGTAAAAGAACACATCGCAGGCAGGCATATGTACAAGAAGTAAACTACTCTAGTACAAGCATTCGTCGCAGGTTCACTATATACAGTTCTAGGCACTCGGCCACAGACAAATATACAAACACAGTACAAAATCGAATACAATTTACAATGTAGGGGATAAAATACAAATGTCCCCCAAAATACAGTCAACCTATCGAAGCGGGGACAGCCAATAAAAAAGTCGACGACACTCACCTAAATTATTCAAAAACACTGCAATTTCATGAAATCCCAAATACATGTGCACGGCCCTGGGCAATACCCACCATCACAAGAGAGGGGGGTTTATTTGTAGAGAGATAAAATAAAGAGAGAGATTAAGAGAGAGAAAGAAGAGAGAGCAGAGGAGAGAGAAACAGAGAGAGAGAAGAGAGAAGCTTGCGGCCCTTGGTCGTGAGCCCACTCTGGCCCACGACCAGGTGGCCATAGGTGATGGCGCTGGCTGTATGTCACTGGCAAGGAGGAGGGCCGGTCAAGGAGTGGGGAGAAGGAGAGTGATTAGGGTTATGGTTTGGTGATTTAATGATAGAGGAGGTGGTTGTACTGATGGTGGAGAGGTGTTGGTGGTGGTCTTGGTCAGAGGAGGAGGTTAGGTTGATGAGGGAAGTGATGGTGAGATGGTGTTGTTGATGGTGGTGATTTGGGGAAGAAGAGGTGGAATTGGTGGTGAGTGGAGTTGATGGAGGAAGGAGATGGCAGTGGCTGTGGGAATTGAAGGAGGAGGAGATGTTGAGGGGGGCCAGAGCTTGGCCTTCGGCCTAGGGCATCGCTGGCGTCGGGTCAAAGGAGACGTAGCCTATGGTGGAGGTTGGTGGTCATTCCATGGAGGAGAGAAGGAGTGAGGAGAAATTGAGGAGTGAGGGAGAGAGAGGAAGAGAAAGGAAATAAGAATATAGAGAGAATTAGAGAGATGAAAAGGGAAAGAGAGAATTTTGAGAGGGAGAGGAGGGAGGAGGAGCTACACTCGATGGTTGTGGGCTGGGGAAGAAAGAATAAGAAAAGAAAAAAGAAAAAAAGAAAGAAGAAAGGAAGAGATAAAGAGGGGAAGATATTTTGGATTGGGATTTTGTGTGGTGGAGAAAAAAAGGAAAAGATAAAGGAAAGAAAAGAAAAATATGTGGTGGGGGAAAAAGGGAAAAGGAAAAAAGGAAAGGAAAAGAAGAAGAAAAGAAGGAAGGAAAATATCTGGTGAAAACTCCGAAATCCAGGAAAATCCAAATATTAATTTATTCGATCAAAATTTGACAATTCCGAAAAGGTTCTCAAAAATTCTCTAAAATAGTAAATATTATATTAAGGTACATGATGAAATCAGATTCAAGAAATTTAATCTCATTTTTAAAATAAAAATTTTGAAATCTACCAGCGATACTAGTCGATATCAAAACCGGTCGAACTTCGATAAATTCAGAAAAATCTCTAAAAATGTACTAAGATAGAAAATGTGATTCTACGAAATAATTTAAAAGTAAATTTTAGAAATTTAACTCTATTTATAAATTAAAAAATCTTGGAATCGACCTGCGATACTGGTTGACACCGATTTTGAAGATTTTGCAATTTAATTAGAAAAAATTTCAGAAAATCATGAAAATTCTAATATATTGAAAAACGATGTTTGAAATAGAAATTATTTAAATCTAATTATCGAAAAGATCAAATCGAGTAATATACTAGGATCGAGTCTCCGATTCATACTAGGGCTGACTCTGAGTCCACGAATCCGGATCCGATGCAAAACGATCGCATAAATAATCATGAAACAAAAATAAATACAGAGAGTAAATCAAAAAATACGATCATGAAATCTAAATACATAATTAAGTACGTATTCTGGGAATGGAGTGTTACAAGTACGATAGCAGATCCTGATCTAGTACTGTAGCAGACAGGCCATTAAGAATTTTAATTGATTTTAGGCTTATTTAAATTCAAAAAAATTGGAAATAATTTTTAAAAATCCAGAAAATTGTGTAAAATTATAAACTAAATTTTTAACTCTGTAAAATTATTTTGGTAGTGATATAAATTAAAATAAAATAAATCTATAATATTTTTAAAATAATTATCTAAATCAAATTAAATTAATTGTAGATTTTTGTACTTGACTATATAATTCAATATCCGGTTCAGTGAAAACCTAGGTGGGTGTTTTTATCTTTAAATAAATTATGATCCATTTTGATAAAACTGAGTTTTAATTATCAATTATTTAATTAATATTTGGCCATTTTAATTTATTAGTTAATTTTTTTGCATTGAGAATTGCAAATTTTCATTATGTAGATTTATGCAAATGATTATGTGGTTTTGTTCTAAAATTATTCAGTTATGACTATATAAAATTGGTATGAATATATTTTTAAATAAATAATTACTGACTTTTGAAAACTGAATTATTAATTGTTTACTCTTAAAAAAATACTTAAAAATAATTATAAATAATGAAGATTTCCCAAAATGTTAGATTATAAATTATGAATATTTTTGCATTTTATTAATTATTTAATTTTGATATAGTATACCAGTTTGTGATGCTCATTTATATTTTATATAGTTAGTTTACATATTCCATATAAGTAATTACAAATTCAGAAATAATTATAATGTTTTGAATTATTAAAATAGATACTCCTTAGAAATAATTAAGAATAAAAGTAAACAATGAAGATTTTCTGAAAAGTCATATTTTAAAATTTTAAAATTATAGTAACTATTCTTAACTATTTTACATAAATTACATGTTATTTTATTAAATCAATATAGTGCAATTTATTTATAATGTGTATGCTATTTAAATCTCTTATTAAATCCTCTAGCATGTAAAAGTGTTTAAAAATTATAGACTTTCATATTTTAATTTCTGGCACAATGATTAAATTTTTACTTTGGATTGTTCATTTTGTGATGACAGAAAACTATTACAAATATTTAAGTAGAAAATTATTACTATGTAGAAATTTTATTATTAAAAATTCTAATTATTGTTATTCAGAAAATAATTAAAAATAATTATACCTAGTGAAAGGTTCTAGAGAATCCAAATGATATACTTGAATTATATTGACATTTACTGAATAACTTAATGTATAGTTAACAATATTACTAAGTATAGATTCATGTTACTGAAATTACTAGGAATTATTGTTATACAGTAACAGCTTGATATCATATTGTCACATTATCACTATTACTGTTATTGTTACTGTAAATAGATTCTCACAGTGATCTAAGTAACAGGAACACTGACTAACCTTAGTAATAATGACATTAAAAACTTACACTGTGATTGAAAAAATTGATGGAGGAGACAACATTCGCATTTTAGGTGGACCTAGGATACAGGTTGTGCAGCTGATTGAGAATTCCATTGCAGGATTTCCGGGGATGATGTTCCACTATTCATAGTGATACTGTTACTATTTCTGAGTGCCTAGCAGTACGGCCTGGTTCAGCGCTAAGAAACTGGGGTCGTGGTCCCGGGTATGTATGACACCCGCCTAAAATATGGACAATATCTCTAACCTATTAGTTTCAATAATATATGAGCTCAATTGACACGTGTAGCATGCGTAGTATGAGATGCGGTTACTATATGTGACAATTGATGTTCACTAACATAATTAATAATAATAACTCTCATAATACATCATAGTGGATGTGTACTTACTTGTTATATACATATATGTCATGATAGACACCTGACACATGAGTTTATAACGGATTGGTCCCGTTACTAGTTAAATTATGTACTGCCTAGTATTATAATATTTGCAACATGTTGATTGATAATTTATTTGACCATCCTATCTTCTAATATTAGTCTTATTCAGTGTATTTTACAGTAGTATCACAGTATGCTCACACGAGATATGCAAGTACACCCTCTTTCATTTTACACACTCATTGGGAGTTTTGACTCTCCTGAATTTGCACATTCAGGTTTATGTATGTCCTGTTTTTGATCAATTAGGTATTTGGGGAGGTTTAGTTGTATTGCGGGGAACGCGGAGTTATCTTTACTAGATCATCCATTCTTAGTATCTTATCATACCTTCTTTTATTTTTTGATTTCTATTGATTCTCTATACCTTGGACTTTATATTTATTCTATTTTTTCATAAAATAATGCTATAATTATTCAGAAACTTATGTGTTGAATTGCAGTGATATTAATTATCATAGTTGAGTTATATAGCTTGCTCGGGTTACATTAGCTTAGAGTGTATACGTTGGGTATTCTCCCTACGTATATACATCACCGAATCTCGTCGTGTCTCTGTTCTAGTGTATTTTGAGAAGCGAGGCGTGACAGATAATGAGAACTTTCTTATGGGGGCAAAGATAAAATAGAAGAGGATTGCATCTATTAGTTGTAAGAAAGTCTGATCGGATAAAAATCCGGGGTTAGAAATGAAAGATTTATTAAAGTTCAGAAATGCACTATTCGGGAAGTAAGTTATTACGTTGTTTGATAAAGAGGAGTTTCTTTAGGCCTCGATTGTTAAGGAGAAGTATAAAATAGTGGCTAAGGAGAGGATTACAGAGAAGAGAAGGAACTGCTCATGGATATGGAGGGAGCTGAGTAAAGCTGCACCTGTGGTGGTGAACAGAATGCGGTGGGTTGTCGAGGGCGGAACACAAATTGACATATTTAAATGTTGTTGGGTATGGACTTGCCGAGAATGCATCTACTAGTAAATGTTGAGGAGGTGAGTGGGGGAGGAAAGGTGTCAGATCTCAGTAGCGGATAGCAATAGGATGAAGCTAAATTGAAGCGCCTTTTCGACGAGGCACTAGTAGCAAGGATGCAAAAAAACCACCACCAAACTATGTGCAAGAGGACTTGGTATCATGGAAGGGCCATGTGGGCACTGGACACTCTCTGAAGGAAACTTACAGAGTTAGCGCAGCATATGGTAGAGACCCGATAACTGAGAACTGAAGTTGGGTGTGGAGATTGAGTGTGGTGTCACGCATGCAATGCTTCATTTGGAAGCTCGTGCACGACAAAATACCAACAACAACAGAGCTGACTGTAAGGGGAATGTATACTAATCCAGTCTGTCAAAGTGTGGAGCAGTTGCGGAGGATGTAGTCCTTATGTTCTGGAGTTATCTGCATTATGCAGCTGTTTAGGCAGGGTGAGAGCAAATGCTGGGGTTCGACGTTATAACAGATGTGGCCACAATGTCTTTTCGAGATAATGGTTGGTATTCGCTTTGGGCAAGGGAGTTACACAAGAAGAAAAGAGTTGTGGTTGTGTACGTGCTGCGACACATCTAGAAATCGAGGAACGAGCTCAAAAGAAATTGAAGTGACTGACGAATGTTCGATGAAATGTTAAGCTAGAGATGGGTGCATTTTGGAAGGAAAAATAATAACTTTGATGATGAAGGGCAAAGCGTCGGAATGGGAGAAAGTGGTTCTCATGGTGTGCACTGATAGAGGCAAAATCAAGCTCAACTTTGGTGGTAGGGTAACTAATGGAGTGGCAGGATCTGGTTCATTGTCAGAAATTTCTCAGGCTTAGTATTGTGTGCAGGTTACATGATGGTGTACTATGAGAATGTTACTGACGTAAAGGTACAGGGCAGTGGGAGGGGGTGATGACATTAGTGAAATTCATCTTTGCTTCCTGTCAATGGGTTAAATGGATTAGAGCATAACTCTATAAAAGCTCCCCCTTAACTCATGCATAAATATAAACATTTAAAGATATTCAATAAAGCTTCAAAACTAAACTAAACATCAAAACAACTATGCAAACCTGAAAGACAAATATGCATACAAACATACACACTCTCTTCATTTTGTTAAAGTAAACAAGATATCAAGACATATATGCATCAAAACATAAATAACATGCATATATAAACTCTAAATTTCTCTCCCCCTTTTTGTTACTTCATCAATAAAGGGGTAAAGAATACAAAATAAAATATATATGCGATATAAATTAATGACAAGAAGAGACGTGAAGTTAACTTCTCCTACATACATATATTACATGGAGAAGGGATGACTAAGCCCTAAACCTAAGCATAATATACAATGAATAGACGAAGATGTTAAGCTCTCTCTACACACGTGTACCATATAGATAAAAGGGGTCAAACTTTTTTTTATATAATTTTCTCATCATAAATATATATATATATTAGAAATATGTATATCAACCGACAGCTGAGAGTCCCTCTCAGCCTGCGGTGACGTGGCACTTTTGAGCCACATAATTCGACAATCTAAAATGACGCCCCATTTTTGAAAATATTGAAATTACTAAAAGCCCCTATCGTTTGTCTTTTCTTAAAATGATGTATTAGTTTTATATTCTTTATTATTATTTTTACTCCCCTTTTATATGTCTATCTCTCTGTGTCTTTTCACACTGTCAGATCTAGATTTTTGACTTGTAAAGAATGTCATTCTAAAAAAGCGAGAGCGGGATCAGATATTAAATTTTAGTTGCAGATCTAGATCTCCAGCAGCTATTTTGACAGGTTCATGTTCCCTCGGGATGTCAGCTTCAATATTTTTATCGTGTTTCTTCTCTTCTTCTTCTTCCAAAGAAAATCCTATCTGAAAATTTTCATCATCGGAAATATTGACTATTCGATTTAAAATCTGAAAGACAAAATAAAATACACATAAATATATAACCAATCTATTAGAGATGCTACTGAAGTCGCAGGAAAAAAATTATTTTAAAGCCTGTCCTTTTCATCAGGACTGTGACTTTGGTCGCATTCATAATAATAAATTGTCAGATAAAATTGAATTCTATGATCATAGTCGCAGTATGAAATTTCATTTTCAAACCATTTGTTTTACAAGACAGCGACCAAAGTCGCAGTCCAATTAAAATTTATTAATAAAAAGACTGCGACCTTGGTCGCAAAAATGAAAATGTTATAAAATACTGCGAACCTTGGTCGCAAAAATGAAAAATATGTTATAAAATACTACAAACAAACTTTTCAAAAAGACTGCTATTATATAAGACTGCGACCAATGTCGCAGTCTTCTAACCATCTTAATTACTTAATTTTCGAGATCTTGTTCACTGCTTCAATTGACTATGTCTCTTGCTTCATAAGAATGCAACCATGGTCGTAGTATTCTATTTAGATTACTTAATAAAAATATTATGACCAAGGTCATATTGTTATCAAACAAAATATTCTCAAAGGGACTGCTGTTACGTAAGACTGCGACTGAAGTCACAATCTTCTAATCATCTTAATTAATTAACTTACGAGATTATTGTCACTGCTTCAATTGACTGCGACTCTTATTTCATAAGACTGCGACCACGGTCGCAATATCCTATTTAGCTGAGCAAGGTTGAAAAAATATTGCGACCCTAATTTAAAAAATAAAAAGAAGGCTGCAACACTGCGACCAAAGGTCGCAATGTAAAACAAAAATAAATCTAAAAAGTGAAAATGATATTAAAAAATTTAAATCCAAAATTTTTCTTTTCAGAAACTGCGACTTCGATTGCAGTTTCAGAAAACAAAAAAATAAAATAAAATAAACTATTTCAAGTCGCAGTAACAGATTTTTATTGTGATTAAAACATCTTTCAAAAAAAAACTTGAACATTAATGTGACCATGGTTGCATTCTTTTAAAATAATTTATTTTTCTAAATTTTAGTAATCAAGATCTGTAATTTTTTTATTTGAAAAAACTCAAAATTTTTAGATCTGTAATTTTTTTAGTGAAGGAACAGTTGTAGCTTGGTTAAAAGTGAAACTAAGGGTATTTAGTCATTGGGAAACGAAAAGTGGTTGATGGTCTCCTTTTTACCACCTAAATTTTTGACTTCTCTGCGGCTAGTATGAAGCCACATCATGCCGGCTGAGAAACTCTCTCAGTTGTCGGCTGAGGTACAGTAACCCATATATATATATATATATATATATATATATATATATATTATATATATATATATATATATATATATATATATATATATATATATATATATATATATAGGAAATGTTAAGCTCTCCTTGCATATAAGCAATAAATGTCAAAAATAAATTTAAAAACCAATTGAAATCAAAATGATATTTAAGTTTAGAGTGTGGATACCTCTAATGATTTTAAATGAAAACATAAAAATATGGGATATAGATACCAATTAAAACAATTTAAATATTGAATACTACTTGAATTAAACATTGAAAATTTGAGGACTTATGATACTAATTGAAAACTATTCGAGAAGCAAATTTGAAACAAATTTAAATAAAAATACCAATTAGCAAAACAAGATAGATACCAATTGTAATAATTGATACCAACTAAAATTTTGAAAGATTTTGAAATATAGATATCAAGTAATTTTTCTTTTGGGAAAATTGTTAAAATTTTCTCTCTTTTTATCAAAAAGAAGGCAATTAAAATCAATAATCAAAGAAATTCTCTCCTTTTTGAAATACCAACAAAATAAATGCATAAACTTGTTAAAAATATACCAATATCAATATTAAAGCAAAATCAGGCTTATCATAAAATTAATTATGCTAAAGACATGATATGCACAGGAAACTTACATAGACATTTTTAAACGTGGACAATCAATTAAATCATATGTATGTATATATGTATACCAATTGTAATTTAATACCATTATAATTTAAAGCATACATATATAGATAAACATGATTAAGTGTCCAAAAATTAATTATCATGTAAATCATGTGTATAACTCATTGCTATCTCCATCCTAACATGCAATTCAAAAAAATAGTCAATAAATTTATATAATGCATGATCACCCAACCAACTGCCTATGGAAGGATATGTATTTTCAAAGATAAATATCATTTGAAAATGATATGAAATTAATTTTAAAATACTACCAAGTGGAGAATTAAATAAACTAATTTAAAATAATTTGAAAACTAGTTCAAAATTTTACTAATATGAAACAAATCATATACATATCATGAAAGATGTTAATTATACAAGAATTATCACTCTATATAGAAAATGCACTTTCTTGTTCATAATTGTAAATTCATGAGTAAAAAAAATGAGTATATAAAAATTGTGTAAGAATCTTATTCATGAAGATAAAATCAATAAGGCTCTAAAAAATTCATCAAAACTTATATGAATTTTTTTTTAAACTATGTCACATTAAAACTCGATATGTAGAAACATAAAAACTTAAACCAAAAAAATTCATTTTCTATTATTTGAAAGTCACATAAAATATTCGTAATCAAAATTAGTAGAAGCAATAAGATCAAGTAATCAAACATATCCACCTAAAAGAATTATAAGAAGCACATAAGAAAATTTTCAAAATATATATAAATTTCATTAAAACTAGAGCATATATATATTCAAATATAAATTGAGTACACTTGTGGATATTTAGAGTATATGGCACACAAATTAAGTGCCTCAAAGATTTTACATATATATCACATAGTTTTCACAAAATTTACAAATATATAAAACAAAATAACAAAACATGCTCACAATAGACCAAGCAAAATTATGTATCAAGCATGTTTCTCAAGAAATGGAGTCATATCCCTGTGAAGGGTTCTGAAATTCTTCTCAAGATCCCTCTTGATTAAGAGTTGAAGTGCTTAATTACTTTCTTGATTTATGCTTGTAAAATATTTTAAACAAATCATATATAAAATAAGTTTCAAAATTGATGTAAGAATTATAAAAGCAGGACATACAAGTACAAACAAATATAAATTAAATACACAATAGATATGAAGCATGTTTGACTCAAAACAAAGAGTATATCTAAAGAATTGTACATGCATAACACAAGTTTACAAAATTTGCATATAATCATTAAATCAAAAATTATATCTCCTAAACAAACAACAATAAGTATATATAAATTAAAATTGAGAATAGAGATAGTGATTGATACCGATAAGATTAATTCCAATTCTCCAAATTAAAGGTGGTCTTCCTACCTTAACTCCTTGATAGTGATGCATTCATTGATTAGTCTATCAAGCTCCGATTGCATTCACCATCAATGCACCAAACTCTCTCATATTTTGAGAGAGCCACACCTACATCAAGTACAATTAGTGTGAATTTTGGTACCCAAAACTTTTTGGGTCCTTGGTGGTTAGTAATCTTTCAAACCCAATCATTTTTATTTGAAGGTTTTGAAAATTTTAATTTATCATAACAAAATTTTGCAAGATGACTTTTACAATTGATTATTCATCAATGTGTATATTTTTAGTCATATTTTCATATTTATTTTTATAAAATAATGCTATGTAATTGTATTTTTACTTAGTAATGTGCAAGCCTCTATAACTAAAAGAAGAAAAGAAAAGAAGCCCAAAAGCTCAACAAGCCAAAAAATTTTAGAGATAATCTCAATACTAATTGGAGATAAAGAAGAAAATTAACTTAAATTCATGTTGCTTAAGCTCCAATTCAAAGATAAAGAAGGAGAATTCAAATTTAAATTCAGATTTGGAGATGACCTGCTTTCCAAGTTAAAGAGAAAGAATATTCTCTCAAAATCTAAAGTTCAAATGAAGATTCTAAGAATATATCTCTTGATGAATGGATGAGATGAAACAATCATATTTGGAGATAACAAGAAAAATTCAAGTAAATTCAGAGTTCTAAATCAATTTAGACTCGGATTTAGACTGAATATTGTTTAGTATTTTGATCATAAATTTCTCTATAGAAACTCAAATCTGATGATTCAAGATACTCTAGAAAGAATACTTAAAGGGCTACAATTTTTGTGTTAACCACTGTTTCTAATTCCGTCGTTTGATGAGTCAATTCAGCAATTAACATGCCTACTATTTGCAGACCAATTCAGAATTGAATTTTCACATAAAATTCTAGATAAATCAAATCAAGTTTAGAGATAAGATAAGAAACCAAATTCAGAAATTAATAATAACTTGCTCTAAAAGTCAAGAGAAAGGATATTATCTTAATATTCAAAGTTCAAGTTCAAGTTCTGAAGTTATATCTCTTGATGGTTGCACAACTTCTATTAGGAGTCTATTCACTACTTCTACTATAAATAGAGAGGTAAAGTATAGGGAAAAGGGCATCTCTAAAGAGAGATCAAAGCTTAATTTTTTTTTCAAATTTCAATTGTAATTTTTAGGATTTAGTTTGAGAGTTATTTTGTGGAGAAAGAGTTCTTATAATTGACGGTGACAACTTTAATAAAGGATCTTCTATTCTTTTCTTCAGTTTTTCTCTTTTATTTTACTTATTTTAATTGCTTTCTTTTTAATATGCTTTCTTTATCACTTAAATTAGAGAGAGTTTTCATGAAAGAAAAGAGAGAAAGAATTGTATTTAGAGTGACACTATATGTAATCTTCTTTAAAGAGAGTTGTATTAAGGGTGACAATCAATATAACTTTCCTACTTTCTTCATTATTACTTATTTTAGTCGATCGCTGCTTTTATGTAATTCCTTCGCTTACTTTGCTTTAATCTACTCCAAGGTATGTTATTCTTTTCCAATCTTTTCATTCTTTTTTTTTTAGTTTTTTCTCTTTTAATTTAATAACTCTTCTAACTCAAAATGATTTCAAAACCATCTTTTATCCTTTACCTTCTTTATTCTAACTTAACTTAGTATTTTTTTTTTATTTTTTTTGAAACAAAGAAGATCTAAATCGGTTTCGTAACTTAAAAAGAGAACTTACCCAAATGCTTCCATCGCAGTCCCTCCTTGTAGATCACGACCCACATAACTACTTGTTATAGCGGTAGAATTGAGTAACCTAACACTCTCTATTCTTAATTCTAAACTTTACATTTTCTGTGCACAGGTTGAACTCGATTAGCGGTTACAATGTCTAATAGTATGCACTTGGGCATACTTATGAACATGATGTGTATGTGTATGCTATGGAGTATGTGCATGCATATGTGAAACTTATGTCTAGAGAAATATAAATTTCAATCTCTTCATATCAAATGCACAATTGCTCAAGGTTGAGCTCAAACAATCAATTTTATTTTCGAAACACAAATTTCATTCTTATCAATTGAAGATACAACACTACTATCATGTAAGAGTTCTTGCAGGAAACATTTTTGAATTTATCAAAAGAAGTAGAAATATTTTCTTTTTCTTTCAAAATATTTTCCTTTTCTTTTTCAACAAAATTAAATTAATTTTTCAAAGAATCATCTTCTTTTGAAATAATATTAATTATTTTTCAAAGTTTCATTTTTTAAAATCACATCTTTCTCTTCTAAAGTAAAATCTAAAATTGAAGATAAAAAATTATTTTCTTTCTTTAATTTGACATCTTAATCTATAATAACTCATATTTTTTAAGGAGCTCTTGAAGATCCATATAAAGATTATCGATCAGATTCCGAGTTTATCTCAACGGAGGTATCCCCTTGGACTATAAGGCACAGGTTGAAAGTATCCCATTCTTCTTCTGAGTCTCTCTCTCCTTATCATTTGGAATTTATTTGCAAGAGAGATCAATATATTCCATACTGCAAAAATAGAATTACAATTAGAAACCCTAGAAATATAATCATCATCAAGCGTTTGCATTAAAGCATATGTGGCTTTTGCATTATTCTCAAATTATTTGTCATTTTTCAGATATGATTCTTTAGTTGTGGCAAGATAAACATTCAATCCAAGGGATTGCAGATATATACTCATCTTAATCTTTCAAGTTTGGAAGTCATGTGTGTGTAAACAAGAATATGATTAGCAAAATAAGGATCTTTAACTCTAACTTGTTAAACCCAAATCAAGAGCACCAAGCTCTAATACCACTTGCAATCACCTAAAGGGGGTGAATAGGTGATGTGCTAATCAAATACAAAATTTTAAAACTTAGATTAACAATTTTACACAAGTAAGAGCAATTAAACAATCCCAATCATGTATATCAAATGAGCACAAGAAATATCAAGCATGTAATGATATAAACAATATGAGTATGCAATATATTAAACAAGAATGACAGAGAGAGAAGAGCAAATGCAAATATGAGAGATTTTTTTTGAGCAATTTGTTGTACGTCTTTGCCTTCACCGCAATGAAAAATTTTGATTAGCTTGATCCCGCAAGATTACTCGGTGCCTCAACACCTACAAGTTTTCTCAAGAACTCTCGGACCCGCAAGTCTCTCACTTGTTCCGGCAAGAATTACAACCACGAACCCACAAGTTCGTTCAAGGCCGCACCTCTAACCGTACTCAAATACAATGAAGAACAACTTGTAATCAAGAGTGTTGATCACAAACAAACTCTTTCACAAATAAGGATCCTATAGGATAGATGTAGAAATAATTTGCTCAAGTATGTGAGAAAACTAAGGAGATTGGAAGTTGAAAACCCAAAAAAAATCCTTTTGAAAACTAAGAAAAATCACTCTTCAAGATGTGGAGTTGAAGCTCTAAAACTTATTCATAAAACTGATAGATATTCTTTGAGAAGCTTGTGAAAAATTGGCTGCAAAAACCCAACCAAAAATCCAATTATAGACACCTAACAAAAATTAGTCGTTAGGGCAAAACTAGGACAAAAATGGTCCGGTGGTCGACTGCGTGACCGATCCCAACTGCTATAATTTCAGCCGTTGGGGCCAATCGACCGCCTGATCGATTAATTGTGAGAAAAAATTTGTTCTCACAGATACTTACTCTCTGTTAATCGGTCGACCGCGCGGTCGACGACCAGAGAGCAAGTTTACTGCCAGGCCATCGGTCGACCGCCTGATGACCATATGCTCAAGCCAATTGGCTTGTGACACATCCAGTCGACCGGAAGGCTAAAAACAATTTTTTTGTTAATTTTTAAATCTTTTTAAAACCAAATTAAATTTCTATAAAATCTACAAAACTAAGTTCATATAAATATTTTAGATTACAAATATGTGTGATAAATAATCAACACATATTACAAACATATGAATTTTTTTTGAGATTTCAAATAAAATTTGAAACATAAACTATATTAAAAATTGTTTTTTTTAAAAACTAAACTTTAAGCTTGAACAAGTTAAAAAATTGTATAAAATACAATATAAGTTTCTCAAACTCTATTGAAGTACAAATATGTATGAACAAATTCTAATTCACATATCAAATAATTAAAACTTGTTTTTGAGATTTTTATCTATAAAATAAACTTTTGATAAAACCAAAATTAAACTCATCAAAATAAGTTTCTTTAATCAAATAAAGCTCCAATATGTATGGATAAAATTCAATACATATTAAAAAGTATAAAACTAATTTCTTTGAGATATAAATCATATAAACACAAGATTTAAGCTTAAAACACAAAGTATATAATCTTTTTCAAATCAATATTATTAAACTCAACTTCTTGAAAACCAAAACACAAATTCATATTCAATGAAAATCATCAAATCAATATTAAAACCGAGGTGATAGGATGGCATACTTCTGAAACAGGCACATGCGGAATAGACAAGCAACAAAAGGCCCTCCACAATGCCATGAATCAAAGATTTGAATCAAAGATTCCTCTTGGTGGGTAGAGCCGTGTCGTGAACGTGAAGGAAACGACAAACACTCGTCCGTTGATCCCTTTCACGTATGTCAGCTATTGCCATGGGCTATGGCCCGCATCATGGACACCTGATGCTGCCCGCATCATGGATACCACTGAAACTGGAACTATCCATCTCTGAGAGCATTATGCGCCTACCGATGTCACACGTATGACACCATGGTCTCGAGTCTAACTATGTGCTGCCAATGCAATATTACATGGTTAGTCACATCTCCTGCAATACCTGTATAGAT
This sequence comes from Agave tequilana, assembly GCA_038442645.1. Lineage (NCBI taxonomy): Eukaryota > Viridiplantae > Streptophyta > Magnoliopsida > Asparagales > Asparagaceae > Agave > Agave tequilana. Next base: position 75,338 of record JAVJIF010016085.1, read on the forward strand.
TCAATCACTTAAGGGTTCTAAAAGTACTTTGTAGAAACAGAAGTAAAAAAGTTCCCCCCAACTTCAAAGTTCTGGCAACACCACTGTCTCTCATTCTAGTTTTCTATCATTGTTCAATATCATAACAATTGCCAGATACCATTTATAATACCTCTAATTTAAAATACTGCAATTTTTAAGATTTACCTATTATTCTATTATTATTGATTAACTTAATTTAAGCCTTCTTTTTTTGATTGTTGTTAATATTAAATATACTAATTGTTTTGAAATATTAAATTTTAATTTGACTTTTTTTACCATTAGTATTATTACTATTAATTTTATTACTAATTGTTACTATTATTATTAGTAATTATTACTGATATTATTTCATTGTAATTATGATTCTTATTATTAATGTTAATTACTATTATTGTTATTATTGTTTATGTTAATTATTATTAGTAGTAGTGGTTGTTACTATTATTATTTTATTATGATTATTATAATTTATCATTAATATTATTAGAGTTATTATTATTCATATTACTATTGTACTTATTGTCATTGTTTAATATGCTTGTTATTAACTATTATTTTTAGTTAAGAGTTATTGTTATTATTACTAGTATTATTATTATTAGTGGTATTTTCTATACATTTCTTTGATTCTTACCCTATAACCCAAACCAAATCCATGACACATTAACCCGTATCTTGTAGCCCACTACTCATAACCCAAAACCCATTCTCTCCATCTATATAGAATCATTAACCCCTAAACCCTAACCCTAATCCTAAATCTTACCTAATTCCCCCTCCTTCACCACAGCCATGGCTCCACTTCCCTCCATGCCGCCACCACCATCACCATGATCTCCACTATCGTGCTCTCTCCTAGGCCTTGTCCACATCAGCCCCCTCCCTAGACTCCTACTCCTCCTCCCCTTGGCCTGTAATAGCCACTTGAACGCAAGCAATCTCAGTTGTGGGTACCTTATGCCGCAAGCCCTTCATCCATCGTGTCCAGGCCGAGGACAGCCTTGCCTCTCCAGGCCGCACCACACTCACGCACAGCCCTGGCCTCCTTTCCCACCTCCGCTCCGTCATCGAGGCTGAGACCCCAACCTGCTCCTCCTCAGTGTGCTGGAGCTCTCTTCATGGCTGGCGCATCCCTGGAATGCAACCCACATCCGAGCGCATCATTTCCCTCTTGAGCTTCCTCCCATCATGGCTTTCACACACCCCCAGCCTCCCAACACCCCCAAGGGCCATCCGCCACTGTCCTGGCACCTCCCACTTCTTTGCACACCTGCCGCCAAGCACTCTAACCCCGCCTAAACCATCCTCGGGCTCCCTCTCCTCTTCGGCGAGATCTACAAGCCATCCCCGGAGCATGCAGTATCACCTCCAACATCCTTCAACTCCTTCGCGGCCTCCGCCTCTACCGACGAGAACTTGCCGCATCTCCTCCTTGTTTGTCATGGCCGAACCCAAGCTCTCCCTCTCTCTTTCAGGTCATCTCTCCCCCTCTGTAATTTATATGCATGTGTGGATGTATGCTGTTAATGCGTGTGTGTGTGTAAGTGTGTTAGTTCTATTTGTGTGTTTATGTGTGTAGTAGGTGCATTTATATATGTGTGTGTATGTATGTATTATGTGTGTTATAATTATTTCATGTGAGTGTGTGTATATTAATGTGCATGGATGAGTGCATGAGGGTATGTATGTATTTATGTTTGTGGATGTGTGTGAGTTAATATGTGAATATGATGTGTATGCATAAGTGGGTATGTATATATAATATGTATGTATGTGTATACTCGTATGTGTGTATGTGTGTGGGTGTACCCGTGTGTGTATGCACGTGTGGCGTGCGTGTATGGGTGCATGTGTGAGTGTATTTATGTTTACGTGTGTGTGTTGATTACGTGTTGCAGCGATTACGGATTCGTTCGTTATATTTTTATAGTGATTGTTTGTTTGATTAGCTTATTTAATTTATGTGTTATTTGAATCATTTCATGAATATTTACATTTCATGTTGTTGATAGTTATTCTATTAGTTGGTTAGTTTGTCTCATTTCTAGTATTTATAAATGATCACTGTGTTATGTTTAGAGTTTGATTCTGATGATGGATTATTTTGATTGGGATATTGAATTGGTTGCATAGAGGATTATTCAGTCATACAGTGGATTGTTGGATTTGAACTATTATACCATAGAGGAGCTTAGATTTTGTTATTAGATAGAAGTAATCTTGATGTTAAATGTATATAGATTTGATACCTTATTACCAAGACATTAGAGTTTATCATTTAATGTTTAGCCTTTTATTATTTGATATGGATCTAGCTATGATGTATGCTGGTCTGTGTATGGCATTGTTCTTGAGATTGATTGGTTCGGTATTGTAGGTTAAAGCGTATATTTTATGTGAATTAATTATCAAATATTTATTGGTGATAGTTCTGATGAGGATGCGATTTAAGGATTTGAATATACTAATAGAATGAGAGATTTATGGGTATATGAAATTATAAATGGATTCCTTAAGTGTGCATCTGTATGTGGACTTATTTAGCATTAGAGTTGATCAGGAATTTATATTCTTTTTATCGGATCTTGATCAAAATTTAGATGGGATTGACGTAGCTGGATTTATAATTGTGAGTATTTAGGATTTATTTACTGATCATACCGCTCAAAGTATAGATGATATTTTGTTGATGTTGAGTATTAGAAGTAGACATTTCTAGATTTCATGTTGGTTGAGAATATTCTCTTATTTCAGTTATGATTTCGATATTTGTTGATTTAAATTAATCTCGAGGATATTCGATGAATTCAGTTACAGAGATAGAGTTATTGTGTAAGTGATCTAGTTGATATCAGTGATCTCGTACTTTAGAGTTATAGTAGTTGTCAGATATCAGTATCAGTTATCAGTAGTGCACCATTGTTTTAGTGACTCTATATCTCTAGCATTCAGATGTCAGTTACTAGTTGCCAGTTATCGAGTTGTCAGATAATAATTGTCAGTTGTCAGATTATCTACTATTATTGACATCATCATTTGTTGGGGATATCCGGTCAATAATCCATTTTAATAACTTATATTATTACTTGTTAATAAAAGACATCATAACCTGAGGGAAAGGGGTAATTGCCTGATAATGCATGTCATGTATGTTGAAAGGACTTATTATGGTATACCGAGTTGTGGGTTTCATAGGGAACCAAGGTAGTACTGGCTACCTATTCAGTTGTCAATTATCAGGGCTATGCCCAGATTACGGTGCCACACTAGTTGTCTTTTCGTGTGGGGCCATGGTCTTTAGTTATTAGAGCCTTGCGACTTGTCCTGGTTTAGCGCTAGAGGTGTTAGATCGTGATACCGGGTATGCACGATACCCTTTCAAAACACATGCACTACATTGGCAGGCAGTTACAACAAATGATAACTTTGTTTGATATGTGAGAAAATGGTTATTGTATGGGACACAACTAAGTACTACAATAGTTAAGTTAATAATAACCAACCAGACCAGTGACATATACTAGGTTACACATCTTGACTCAATTATTTGTGTTATCAGTGATATTCTTTTACCTACAAACTTGTCCATGTTATTATCCAGTTATCATTTAATTACAGTTTATCATGTTATTATTTTGTACACACTGTTTATATGCACGAGCACCTTTCCCTTTTCTTATACACTCATTGGGTTGCTTTCTGACAACCCTAAATTTGCACGTTCAGAATGGATGTTTTATTTCATTGATCAGGTGTTCGATGAGATCGTACATGTTGCGAAGAATTAGAGTTCTCTCTACCTATTCTGGTATTCTTGCCATTCTTTATTCCTGTTTTCTGTAGTATCCTTGATTCCTGTAAATCAGACTTAGCTTTTATTCCATTTCTTAATTCATTTATCTTTTTGTGGACATTTATATGTGTTATTACAGTGAACATAGATTCATTTTAGTAGATTCATATAATTTGTTCTGAGTTACTTAAGGCTTAGCGCATATACATGAGATATTTTTCTTGTGTATAAGCATCGCCGACTCTCGTCACGTCTCTGCTCCAGCGTATTTTGGGAAGCGGAGCGTGACAGGATTTTCTTGGTATCAAAGCCTAGGTTTTTGACGTGCGATGTTAACTTTTTACGTTTCTTTACGCAAGAGAGACCTAGTTCTTATCGGCAACTTGAAACAAATTATATTTACACTGCAATGCATATAATATTACATTATGATATGAGTCCCTTTAAAACTTGACCATCCTCCCTTTGGATATCCATCTCTTTGATCTTTTGATATTCCTGATTCTACTGTCCTTCCAGAGTGATATGAAATTCCACCTTGATTTTCATTCTCTTTCCCAATTCTATTTCCCTGATTTTACCTTTTTAGACTGGTTACTCCATGTTGAAGTCGGTAGGAGAAGTCAGAGTAGCGCAGCGGAATCGTGGTGTCCCTGAGAAGCGACGTGGTAGCTTGATATTTCTCCGTTGATGTTGATTCTTTTTATTAAGGTGGGTAGAATGTAATATCCCTATTTTTAAATACTGCATTTTTCTTAATTTACTTATTATTGTATTATTATTGATTAAAGCCTTTTTCTTCTTCTGATTATTGTTAATACTAAAATACTAATTGTGTTGAAATTAAATGTTAATTTGACTTTAATTACCATTAGTATTATTACTATTATTTTTATTACTACCATTACTATTATTAATTGTTACTATTATTATTAGTATTTATTACTAATATTATTTTATTGTAATTATGATTCTTATTATTTTTGTTAATTACTATTATTACTGTTATTGTTGTTAATGTTAATTATTATTATTAGTGGTTATTACTATTATTATTTTATTATGATTATTACAATTTATCATTAATATTATTAGAGTAATTATTTTTGATATTACTATTGTACTTATTGTCATTAATATTGTTAATTAATATGCTTGTTATTAATTATTATTTTTAGCTAAGAGTTGTTATTATTACTAGTATTATTATTATTATTAGTATTTTCTATTCATATCTTTGATTCTTACCCTATTACCCAAACCAAATCCATGACCCATTAACCTATATCTTATAGCCCACTACCCATAATCCAAAACCCATTCTCTCCCTCTATATATAATAATTAATCCCTAAACCCTAACCCCTAATCCTAAATCTAACCTAATTCCCCGTCCTTCTTCACCACAGCCACCGCACCACTTCCCTCCATGTCGCCACCACCCTCACTATAATCTCCACCACCGTGCTCTCTCCTTAGCCTCGTCTGGCCCGCAGCAGCTACTTGAATGCAAGCAAACTCAGCTGTGGGCACCCCATATCGCAAGCCCTTCATCCACTATGTCCTGGCCGAGGACAGTCTTGCCTCTCCAGGCCGCACCACACCCACGCACAGCCCTGTCCTCCTTTCCTTCCTCCACTCCATCTCAAGGCTGAGACCCCCACCTGCTCCTCCTCGGCGTGCCGGAGCTCTCTCTATGGTCGGTGCATCCCTGGCTTGCAACCCACATCCGAAAGTACCATCTCCCCCTTGAGCTCCTCCCATAGCCTCCCAACACCCCCACGGGCCATCCGCCACCATCCTGGCCGAGACCCGGATTCCCCAAGCGCCTCCCACTTCTCTGCACACCTGCCGCGAAGCACTCCAACCCATCCAAGCCAACCCCGGGCTCCCTCTCCTCTCCGACAAGATCCATAAGCCATCCCCGGAGCATGCGGCATCACCTCCGGCGGCCTCCATCTCCTTCGCTGCCTCCGCCTCCACTGGCGAGAACTTGTCACATCTCCTCCTTGCTTTCCATGGCCGAGCCTGAGCTCTCCCTCTCTCTTTCAGGTCATCTCTGCCCCTCTGTAATTTATATGCATGTGTGGATGTGTGCTGTTAATGTGTATGTGTGTGTGTGTTAGTTATATTTGTGTGCTTATGTGTGTAGTGGATGCATATATGTATGTGTATGTATGTATGTATTATGTGTGTAAATTATTTACATGTGAGTGTGTGTATATTAATATGCACGGATGAGTGCATGAGGGTGTGTATGTATTTATGTTTGTAGTGTAGGTTCTATAAACAATGGCAACACAAACACTAAAACAAAGATGAATAGCGTTTAAATAAAATACTTGCAAGAAAAGAAAAATGCATAGAATAAATCTCAGAAAAATGTAAACGCAAACACGAGAGATTTTATCCTGGTTCGGTCCTCGTGACCTACGTCCAGACCCCAAGCAACCCACTTGAGATTTTTCTTATCCTAATTTTGATACACCCAAAATCAACTCCTTGTACACCACTTGACAAAACAACCTTTGCCAAATCTGTACAACTATTCTCTACACCAAGAAAATAACAACTCTTTGTACTCCTCTTCTTTACATCAAGAAGATACTCTTGTACAACTCTTCTCTTTGAATGATTACAATGTATCCTATAAGTCTTAAAACTTATATGTGATCGTGAACAAGAAAACTTATAGGAGGACTCTCCGAATTCTTCACAATAGAATTGGAATTGTGTGAAGAAATGAAAGTGAAAACTAATTTTCTGAAAAATAGAATTTTTAACAGAGATTTGGAGAAATCATCTTAGGATGACATCCCTATTTATAGGTGAAATCTATGGTCAGTTAGAGAAGTTATCAACTCAAATTTGAAAATCAGAACGTTAGATAAAATACCAGAAAATCAATAATTGAATAACAATCAGAAAATGTAGTTAGTCGACTAGGATATGAAAGAAGTTGACTAATATAGGAAATTTAGCCTGGGTTAGTCGACTAGTATAAATATTAAGTCGACTATAGAAGACTGATACAGAATGGTAAGCCTCTGAAAACTAATATTAGTCGACTAGCAGAGAAGGTAAGTTGACAAATGATGGTTACAGTCAACAAACAGAGAATATATATTTTTCTATGAAGACACTTAGTCGACTATAGAAGATAGCAAGTCAACTATAGGATATGTTAGTCGACTAGACAAGGGTATAAGTCGACTATCTAACTATTTTGTGTGTGTAATCAAGGCTTTTAACAATCTATTAAAAAATACATAAAAATAGTAAATATCCTTGAATAATCTTGAGCAACTAGAACTCAGCACTAGCTTTTGAGATAGAGCTCCAATGCATCTGCATCACAATGTTATCATCAAAATCTATGTTCTAACATTCTCCCCCTTTTTGGTGATGACAAGTTGTGTGCACGAAAACTCTCCCAACAGAGAATAAGTTATAACAAAAAAATATACTTCCCTGCATAGAACAGGTTATAATAAATATATATAACAATTGTTCTCCCCCGGCAAAAAATATATCATGGCATAAAAATATGATATATTATATTTTACATTATATGATTGAAATAATTTTCCTATCATGTATTCACACTTTTGTATATAAGGTACCTATAAGATAAAACATTTTACATGATACCCATCAAGACAAGATCTGAAAAAGATTAGCCTTTAGGAATCCAAACTCAATTTAAATTTGGTTTCTATTTGTTAGTATAAACATAATTACAAGAATTACATACATGATGTATATATGATGCAATATAAGCATTTTTATTCACAATACTTAAATTTTTAGAAATTCATATATATTTATTTCTAATTATATCAGTATTTCTTTTCACAAAAGAATTATATGGATTATGATAAACATAAGTAGATTTTTCAACATTATTTTTTGAAAATCTAAGACCAACATGTATAGATTTTCAAACTTATCTTTTGAAAATCCAAGATCAAAATGATTATTTAACATCTTTTGATAAGACAATGAATCATTTAAATTTTCTTTTCCCTTATTAAATTTTGTCACATTTTCAAAATCTCTTCATATTTAATTTTGAAACTTGTCATTTCTTTATCTAAGATAGAAATTCTAGAATTTAAAGAAACAGTTTCTCTTTTAAGCAAAATATTTCTTTTAAAAATTCTCATTATCTTTTTTTAAAGATGAAATAACTTTTTCCAAGTCATCTTTTTGAGAATTTAAGGAAAACATTTGAGAAATATAAATTGAATTTTGGTTATTGAGTCTTTCATTTTCCTTTGATAAAATTTTATTTTTAATCTTTTCATTCTTGAGATCATCATATAACTCATGAAATGCATATAATAATTCAGCATATTCTTGTACCTCATCTTCTTGAGCCATAAAACAAATATTGGCAGTTTCAGTGGCTTTTTCTTCATCAGAGGAAGATGAATCACTTTCCTCCCAAGTTGCCCGATAATCTTTCTTCTTTTTGTTGTATTTGTTGAACTTGAAATTCCCTTTCTATTTTAACAATGAGCAGTCCTTCTTTATGTGACCTTGTTTGTTATACTTAAAACAAATAGGATTATCAATAGTATCTTTATCCTTTTAAACTTACTTTCATTAAGAATTTTCTGAATTTTCTTAAGAGCATTGCCATCTCCTTTTCATCATCATCATCATCTGAATTGTCCATATTTGAGAATGTATGGAAGGCAAGTACTTTCTTTTTGGATTGAAATTGTTGTTCATCCTTCTTTCTATCTTCAAGTTGCACTTCATATGCTATTAAATTACCAATAAGATTTTCTAATGACATTATTGAGAGATCATTTGCTTCTTCTATTGTAGTAGTTTTCTTCTCCCAATCTGATGTGAGTGCACGAAGAATCTTTCTAACTTTTTCAACTTGAGTGTATTCCTTTCCAAGGGCTACTAAGTAATTTGGAACCTTGTAAACATTTCTATAATGGTTTCGTTCTCCTTCATTTTAAGAGTTTAGACCTATAAACATGAATAGAAATTTTAGATTCTTTAACTTTATTAGAACTTCATGTGTTACCTGTAAAATCTGCCATATTTGATTCGCAGATTTGGCCGTTGACACTCAATTGAATTCTTCTTTGGTCAAGGCATAGAAAAGCGCATTCATTGCTTTGGCATCAAGATTTGCAAATTTCTTTTGTTCTTCACTCCACGTATTGTAATTGGTGGTCGGCTTGGTGTAAGGTGATTCTACTATGATACATAGTTTATAGTTGAGTGATTGCAAGTAAATCTTCATTCTACACTTCCAGTAGTTATAGTTTGATCCATCAAACAATGGTGGACGCTGTGTAGAATGTCCTTCTTTGAATTGTGATGAAGAAAACTCTGTTGCCATGCTTGAACACTACAACTTGGCTCTGATACTAAATGTAGGATCTATAAAAATGACTACACAACACTAAAATAAAGATGAATAAAGTTTAAATAAAATACTTGTAAGAAAAGAAAAATGCACAGAATAAATCTAAGAAAAATGCAAACGCAAACATAAGAGATTTTATTCTGGTTCGGTCCTCGTAACCTACGTCCAGTCCTCAAGCAACGCGCTTGAGATTTTTCTTATCCTGATTCTGAAACACCCAAAATCAACTCTTTGTACACCACTTGACAAAACAACATTTGCCAAATCTGTACAACTATTCTCTACACCAAGAAGACAACAACTCTTTGTACTCCTCTTCTTTACACCAAGAAGATAGTCTTGTACAACTCTTCTATTTGAATGATTACAATGTATCTTATAAGTCTTGAAACTTGTATGTGATCATGAACAAGTGATCGGGACAAAACCAGCACTCAAAAATGTGTGTTTTATGAAATAAATGAAAATGTATGTGTGCTAATATTCCCTCGATATTCCGTTATAGCATTGGATCAACGGGTCGAATCTAAAGCGAGGGAGGCGATAGAAGCATTAACAGTTTTTGTTTACGTGTTATGTTAACAATTCTTCTTTGTTAAAGAATAAGAAAAGAAAAATAAAACAAATCCAGAAGTGATAGGAGAAGGAGACGATGAAAATGACGATGTGAAAACAAAAGATAAGTGGTTGTGGAATCGGTGGAAGAAAACAAGAAAGAAGAAAATGAGAGATAAAAGAAAATGAAATAAGAAGAAGTTTTGGAAAAATGATAAAAGAGGTTGGAAATTGATTTTTAAAACAAAGTAAAATAAAACTCATGGCTACTAACTACCAATTTCTCCACTAACCATGCTAACTTCTTAGTAATAGTTGCCTCACATGGATCCTTGGCGATCACTAATCCTTGGCTTCAAGAGACGATACAGATCATAGCCCATAAGATTGTTCTTCTACATTCAAACAACACATCTATACCACATAACAAGTTGCAAGCTACTATTGAATCATCAAAACCGGTTAGAGGTGAGCATGAAATATAGTTAGCATTTGTAAGTTAGCAAGTTAGTGGGTTAGGTGTTAGAAATATTAGAATGTTAGAATCCATCATCATGAGCCATCAATGGCTCTTGCAAGAGCAAGGCCTTGCAGAGGCTATTAGATTCATGTAGATTATCAAGTAAGAGGTTAGATGGTTAGTGGTTAGTAGTTAGATCGCCATGAGAAGAAGAAATTAGCCAAGCATCATGTAGAAGATGGAGAAGATTACAATGGAGAAGAAATAAGACACCTTTACATAGATTGTCACCATCTATCACATCAATCTCTCTCTTTCTCTCTTTAAATCTCTTAGCCCTACTACAAGATCTAAAAATAAAATAAAAATACAAAAGAAAATAAGAAGAACACTTACACTACATTACACTAAAGATAGAAAATCTAGCCTAAATCCAAAACTGCTTGCGTTCCGACCTCTGCAGGGCTTTTTATAGGCGAAAAGGGGATTTTAGAAGACGAGACGGGGCCACGCGTCAAAGATCGACGCGTGGCCCCACTAAACTGCCACGGAAATGCGGCATTTGCCACGTTTCCATGGCAAAACCAGGGCTTAGGTCCCTAGTTTTGGCGAGAAACTTCCCGTCGCTTCTAGGACCATCTTGGTATATTCAGATTTTGGTATTTTTGCCCGGATATTCGTCTGACGTGCGCAAAGGTCTAGATTCAATGTATCTTCTAGAAGTTTCCTTACTTGGCCTCCAAGAATTGTAGATTTAATTACCTAAAAATGGGTTTAATTAAGCTCTTATTACCCTTTTGCCCTCCTTATCTTGATTATCTGCAAGAGAGACCAAAACACGGTTTAGATCGACATTTTATTCATAAATCAGTAGGAAAATGCGATATAATAATGCAGAATTGTAGACTAATCACACCCCTACACTTATCTTTTGCTCGTCCCTAGCAAAACAGGAAAAGCAAAACTATACTACAAATATTATTACACCACTTTCGCAGGTGACGCGATTGCACTGAGCGCGTGCAACAAGCCGTTAAACCTCTAGGTTACCATAGAGGAGGAGTTTTGTCTCCTGAGAGTTTTCAGCGGATTGTACCAACAAAATCCATAAAGAAAGAAGACAAATGTTAGTATTTTGAAAACACATTTTGAAAGAGAGACAAGTTTTTGAAATATTTTTGCAAAAATATAAGCGATCTAAGGTCATAAGTCTACAAAAAAATATTCTTCCTTAAACTTAGTCTATATGCAAGATCTTGTCATCAATTAAGGTAAGAATTCAAAATTGGATTGAATATTTTATCCTTCATAGAACCTAGATAATATGCACTTTGTGATAGTGACGATTTCTGGGATTTTAACTCTAACCATCAAGCCATTTATATATATATATATATATATATATATATATATATATATATATATATTCTTTTTCTTCTTTTTCTTCCCTTAGTTTTCTTAGGCTTTCTAGTTCACCCGGGTAGTGAGCCTTTAACCGATGACTCCCAGACCGGACGATTCTTAGGGCACTAGATGAGAAAACATCTCTCGGGTTTAAGGACTCGAGTAAACAAGGCCACAAAACTAAGAGGGATTATTTGTTTCTTATGACCACCGTTAGGCGTGAATAATCATCCTTCTTGAGGCATAGTTATCCAGCTTAATAAGTGATTTTTTTATTCATTTATACCATGTATATTTTTTTCTTTTTATTTTGTTTTTGCTTTATGGCATTTTAGGTCTTTATTTCCATCCCAAAAATATGTAACTGTGAAGTACATACTAAGGCAAAAAAATCAAGAAAAAATTATCTCCCCAATTTATCTTACTTAACCTATAATTTTAAACAAGATCCATTATTTCAACTAGGTTTAAGATGTCATATTTAAGGTTTTCTTAGTTTCTAAGATCATCTTAATTTTCTTTAAAAATAGATCAAAACATTCTTTAATTTCAAAAAGTTTTTTTTTTAAATTTGTTAAAGAAAGAGAAAAATCCTATACAAAAGGGAAGATTTTAAAGTATCCTAAAAGAAGTGAAAAAGAAAGAAAATCTAAAAATTCTATGTTAGTAAACCCTCCTCCACACTTATCTCATGCATTGTCCTCAATGCATCGTGAATATATATGCATGAAACAAATAGAGAGGGAAGAAAAAATCACCTCAAGGTGGTGGTCTGATTGGTCCACGAAATGTGACCCAATCCAAATGTTGTGGAGTTCGGAGGAACCCACCATAGACCTCTAAAATACAACCCACTAGAATGATGTATATATGTATTATTTTTATTAAGAATTTAACCCCATCTAATTTTTAATTTTTCAAAATAATTTCAGAGTCAAATTTATCAAGACCTTTGTCCCAGAATTGAATGATTGATTTGGACTCAGGAAGTACAGGAACTAATACCGACTCAGGAAAAAGACTTAAGTCAAATAAATGTTCAGGAGTCGAGATTGGTTCAGGAAGTGGGTCTAAATAAAGAAGTTGAAACTCAAGTCCACATTCATTTTCCCATAATGGAATGTCTTTCTAGGATAGGTGATTCAAGTTCAAGAATGACAGGTATGGAAACCAAAACTGACTCTAAAATGTTGCTCAATTTGGGTAACAAAACTGGAGTCAATATTGATTCAGGAATTTGAACTTGATCACAAAGTTGAGGATCAAAGTCACATTCTTGTCTGAGTTCAATATCATAAAAATGAGAACTTGCCAATGTGTCAATGGGACTTTCAAAAGTATGAAATTGGTCAAGTTCAATATGATGATCATAAAAGATTGGTGATTCAGTTTCATGATGGATAGGCATAGGGTTCAATACTGACTCGGGAAAAGGCCTGAAATCAGGTAAAAATACCTCAGTCAATATTAAATCAGGAAGTAAAATTGAATTACCAAGTTGAGGTTCAGGATCAGATTCGTGCTCAAGTTCAATCTCAGGAAAAGGATAACTTGCCAAATTGTCAATGGGATTTTCAACATTTAAGGTTTGGTCAAGTTCAGATGGGTGGACTGAAATTGAATCTTGGTTTCCAAAATGACAAGAGTCCTGGGTCAGATCAATAGAGTTAAGGATAGCTGAATTGGTTAAAGGTTGATAAGATAGAGTTTTCTCATTCCTATAAATGATAACCAATTGACTCAATTGTGTTTCCAACCTATTGATAGACTGAGAGAAGATTTTTAAAATTGTAGGGCGGACTCCTGTAAGATTTCTATACTCCATTCTAGATGTGATTTTTCTTCAAGTAAATGGTTCAGAAAGGGAGTATAAGAATCTTAATTTTGGAAAGATAGTGAAGATTGTGAGTCCAACATATTTTGAGATGGAAGCTCAGACTTACTAAAGCATTTCATATTCGTTTTCAAGACAGATGATTGGTCATTTTGAATAGGTGAAAATGAGTATGAATCTTGAAAATATTATAGAATTGGGGAGTTGAGCTTCTTTTGTTGGGACTCAAGCATAGCTTGCATGGCTTCTATATTTTTTTCGAACTCAAATTCTTCTTCAAAATTGGGAAATGGAGATTGTGGAGATTGTGAAAATTGTGGACAAGGTGGTGAAAAATTTGACTCGGGGGAGGTGAATCCCCATTGACTTTGTGAAGAGTAGAAATTATTTTAAAAGTTATGGTTAAAAGATTGGGGGTATGGGTTGTATTGATTCGGATAAGACCAACCCGGTGTATTTGGTTAATTCATATTGTGAAAAACCGGGTTGAAATTATCCAAAATAAATGAGGTCAGTGTGAAATGTGGATTCATATTAGGATTGAAAGAATTATTATTGTTGAATTCCGTTTTACAAATAATCACAAAAAAGAAAAGCAAACAAACAAATAAAAAGAAAGAAAATCAAAACCAAGCCTATACTAGGGTTGACCTAGACCTAGACGACTCCTAACTGGTCGATTACCCAGGGGTGGTTATTGTATGAATCCGACCACAAGCTAATCGGCTAGGTAGGGGCAAAATACCGTGGGAGGTATCCGTGCGTAAGCAACGGGCCTTAATTACGCCAAATCACGGTATCTTCGAGGCGTAACCTCTTAATCCCTAACCTTAGACACCGATTTCACAAGAGTAAGATTCAAAACAAGTTCCACCCTCGGTTTATCTCTTAATGAGTTCAAGATGTCCCTAGGGGCCAACGTCTATTAATTTTTATTAGGGCTTGGGATGTGAGTGGGGAGGTGGTTTTTGGGCTAAGGAAGGATGATGAAATCCCCACCTTATCTTGTATGGGTTTTGCCCTTAATTTCAATTCGTGTAAATGTGCAATATAGACAAAAAGATAACACAAAGCGAGTAAATTACCGACATGTTTGTCCTATGCTATATGCAATCCCATATATACACCTCAGTCCAGATCACAACAACAGAACAAAATACAGTATATTGGAATTGAATTTGACACGTGCCTAAATGCAAATGTCTAAAACGTTTAAAAGCGTACAAATACTGTATTTTAGTTATTTAATTATTGCAGTGTGTAGGCAATCAAAGCAGGAAAGTAATAGTACAGATCCACTAGCTATTACAATGAACCAACCCAGCATAATAAGATACACATTGATCACAAAATAGCCGCGCCTCCGCGGCAAAAGTCACGTTTTCGCGGCTTTTTTTTAGAAGCTGGATCCCTGCTTTCTAGAGCAGGGAGATGCAAAGTTAGTGTTTATTTTACAATGTTAAGATCCTGTAAAGATTGTCCTGCACACCAAAACAGAGAAGAAAATGTTAACAAAAACGTGAAATCAAAACCATTCCCATCCCCAGCAACGGCGTTGAAAATTTGATCGGGACGGAACCAGCACTTAAAAATGTGTGTTTTATGAAATAAATGAAAATGTATGTGTGCTAATATTCCCTCGATACTTCTGTTATAGCATTGGCTCAACGGGTCGAATCCACGGGACGGGAGGCGATAGAAGCATTAACAGTTTTTGTTCACATGTTATGTTAACAATTCTTCTTTGTTAAAGAATGAGAAAAGAAAAATAAAAAAAATCCAGAAGTGATAGGAGAAGGAGACGATGAAAATGACGATGTGAAAATAAAAGATAAGTGGTTATGGAATCGGTGGAAGAAAACAAGAAAGTAGAAAATCAGAGATAAAAGAAAATGAAATCAGAAGAAGTTTTGAAAAAATGATAAAAGAGTTTGGAAATTGATATTTAAAACAAAGTAAAATAAAACTCATGGCTACTAACTACCATTGCTCCACTAACCATGTTAACCTCTTAGTGATAGTTGCCTCACATGGATCCTTGGCTATCACTAATCCTTGGCTTCAAGAGACGATACAGAGCATGGCCCATAAGATTATTCTTCTACATTCAAACAACACATCCATACCACATAACAAGTTGCAAGCTATTATTAAATCATCAAAATCGGTTAGAGGTGAGCATGAAATAAAGTTAGCATTTGCAAGTTAGCAAGTTAGTGGGTTAGGTGTTAGAAATGTTAGAATGTTAGAATCCATCATCATGAGCCATCAATGACTCTTGCAAGAGCAAGGCCTTGCAGAGGCTATTAAATCATGTGAATTATCAAGTAAGAGGTTAGATGGTTAGTAATTAGTAGTTAGATCGCCATGAGAAGAAGAAATTAGCCAAGTTCATGTAGAAGATGGAGAAGATTACAATGGAGAAGAAAGGAGACACCTTTACATAGATTGTCACCATTTATTATATCAATCTCTCTCTTTCTCTCTCTGAATCTCTTAACCCTACTACAAGATCTAAAAACAAATTAAAAATATAAAAGAAAGAAGAAGAACACCTATACTACATTACACTAAAGATAGAAAACCTAGCCTAAATTCAAAACTGCTTGCGTTCCGGTCTCTGCAGGACTTTTTATAGGCGAAAAGAGGATTCTAGAAGATGTGACGCGGCCACGCGTCGAAGATCAACACGTGGCCCCATCAAATTGCCACGAAAATGCGGCATTTGCCGCATTTCTGCAGCAAAACTAGGGACTTAGGTCCCTGGTTTTGGCGAGGAACTTCCCGTCGCTTCTCGGACCATCTTGGTATATTCGGATTTTGGTATTTTTGCCCGGATATTCTTCTGACGTGCGCAAAGGTCTAGATTCAATGTATCTTCTAGAAGTTCCCTTACTTGGCCTCCAAGAATTGCGGATTTAATTACCCGAAAATGTGTTTAATTAAGCTCTTATACCCTTTTGCCCTCATTGTCTTGATTATCTGCAAGAGGGACCAAACACGGTTTAGATCGACATTTTATTCATAAATCAGTAGAAAAATGCGATATAATAATGCAGAATTGTAGACTAATCAACAAGGAATCTTATAGGAGGACTCTCAGAATTCTTCACAATAGAATTGGAATTGTGTGAAGAAAGAAAGTGAAAACTAGTTTTCTGAAAAACAGAATTTTCAACAGAGTTTTGGACAGAAACTAATATTTTGAATTAGTGAAATCATCTTAGGACAACATCCCTATTTATAGGTGAAATCTATGATCAGTTAGAGAAGTTATCAACTCAAATTTGAAAATTAGAACGTTGAATAAAACACCAGAAAATCAATAACTGAATAATAGTCAGAAACTGTAGTTAGTCGACTAGGATATGAGAGTAGTCAACTAATATAGGAAATTTAGCTTGGGTTAGTCGACTAGTATAAATATCAAGTCAACTATAAAAGACTGATACAGAATGGTAAGTCTCTAGAAACTAATATTAGTCGACTAAGCAGAGAAGGTAAGTCGATTAATGATGTTTACAGTCAACAAATGGAGAAGATATATTTTTCTATGAAGACACTTAGTCGACTATAGAAGATAGCATGTCAACTATAGGATATGTTAGTCGACTAGATAAGGGTATAAGTCGACTATCTAACTATTTTGTGTGTGTGTGATCAAGGCTTTTAACAGTCTATTAAAAATATACAAAAATAGTAAATATTTTTGAATAATCTTGAGCAATTAGAACTCAGCACTAGCTTTTGAGATAGAGCTCCAATGCATCTGCATCACAAATGTTATCATCAAAATCTATGTTCCAACATGTGGATGTGTGTGAGTTAATATGTGTATATAATGTGTATGCATGTGAGGGTATGTATATATAATATGTATGTATGTGTATACTCGTGTGTGTGTGTGTGTGTGAAGATATATATATATATATATATATATATATATATATATATAATATATATATATATATATATATATATATATATGTATGTATGTATGTTGGTGTATCCGCGTATGTATGCACGTGTGACATGCATGTATGGGTACATGTGTGAGTGTATTTATGTTTACGTGTGTGTGTTGATTGCATGTTGCAGCGATTACAGACTCGTTCGCGATATCTAAACTCTGTAATGGAAGATTCGAATTTATGCCCGTTATGAACTCGATACACTAGCGATTTGAAGACCGACCCGTGAGATGATCCGAGATCCATACCAGTTTGTGAAGTGAAGACCAGGCGATTCAAATTCAAAACTGTGTCATTTCATGTGAGTGTTTGCCTACTACGTTGTTATTTATTTACCATAGTTAGTGAGTATTTATTTTCGTTATATTTTTATAGTGATTGTTTGTTCGATTAGATTATTTAATTTATGTGTTATTTGTATCATTTCATGAATATTTACTTTTCATGCTGTTGTTAGTTATTCTATTAGTTGGTTAGTTTGTCTCATTTCTAGTGTTTAAAAATGATCATTGTGTTATGATTTAGGGTTCGATTATGATGATGGACTATTTGATCAGGGATATTAGATTAGTTGCATAGTGGATTCTTTAGTCATGTAGTGAATTGTTGGACTTGGACTATTATACCATAGGGGAGTTTAGATTTTGTTATTAGATCAGAAGTAATCTTGATGTTAAATGTATTGAATTCGATACCTTATTACCAAGACATTAGAGTTTATCATTTCATGTTTAGCCTTTTATTGTTTGATATGGATCTAGTTATGATGTATGTGGTCTATATATGGGATTGTTCTTGTGATTGAGTGGTTCGGTATTGTGGGTAAAGAGTATATTTTATGTGAATTAATTATCAGATATTTATCGGTGATAGTTTTGATGAGGATGAGATTTCAGGATTTGAGTATGCTAATAGAATGAGAGATTTATGGATAATTAAAATTATAGATGGATTCCTTAAGTGTGGATTTGTATATGGACTTATTTAGCGTTGGAGTTGAATAAGGATTTATAATCTTTTTATCGAATCTTGGTCAGCTTTTAGACGGGATTGACGTAGCTGGATTTATAATTGTGAGTATTTGAGATTTATTTACTGATTATACCGTTCGAAGTATAGATGATGTTTTGTTGATGTTGAGTATCAGAAGTAGACATTTTTAGATTTCATGTTGGTTGAGGATGTTCCCTTATTTCAGTTATGATTTCGGTATTTGTTGATTTAAATTGATCTCGAGGATATTCGATGGTTCACTTCATGATTGGCTCCTAGTTATTGCAGTTATTTAGTTATAAAGATAGAGTTATTGTGTTAGTAATCTAGTTGATATTGGTGATTTCGTACTTCAGAGTTTATAGTAGTTGTCAGATATCAGTATCAGTTATCAGTGTGCACCATTGATTTAGTGACTCTATATCTCCAGTATTCAGATGTCAGTTATTACTTGCCAGTTATCCAGTTGTCAGATACTACCTGTCAGTTGTCCGATTATCAACTATTATTGACATCATCAGTTGTTGGGGATATTCGATCACTAATTCATTTTAATAACTTATATTATTGGTTGTTAATAAAAGACATAATAACCCGGAGAAAAGGAGTAATTGCCTAATAATGCATATCGTGTATTTTGAAAGACTTATTATGGTACGCCGAGTTGTTGGTTCCACCATGGGGAACCAAGGTAGTACTGGCTACCTATTCAGTTGTCAGTTGTCAGGGCTATGCCTGGATTACGGTGCCACACTAGTTGTCTTTCGTGTCGGACTGTGGCTTCTCTCTACCTATTTGGTATTCTTGCCCTTCTATATTCTTATTTCTGTAGTTTTCTTGATTCCTGTATATCAGATTTAACTTCTATTCTATTTCTTATTCATATATCATCATGTGTGGACAGTTTTATGTGTTGTTGCAGTGAACGTAGATTCATTTTAGTAGATTCATATAACTTGTTATGGGTTACTTAAGGTTTAGCGCGTATATGTGAGGTATTTTCCTTACGTATAAGCGTCGCCGACTCTCGTCGTGTCTCCGCTCCAACGCATTTTGGAGGCAGGGCGTGACACCATTTATTGCACATCAAATTCATAGTTTTTTTCTAAGTTGTCTTTGATGTAGTTTTAGATATAAAATGATCCTTGGTATAAGAATAATAAACCTTTTCTTATTCTTTTCTTCATTTTATTTTCTTTTATACAAAAAATGTATTCTGTTGCATTAAGACTCTTATAATTGGTTCTTCAAATTAATGAAGTAGATGCTCAAAGGTAAAAACAATGGATTATGGTTTATGTCATATAATTCTTCTCAAGTGAAAAACAATAGGATAGTCTTAAGAAATACCATCTGCCTTTTTTCTAATTTCCCTCCTACCAATCAAAGTCTAAGGGTTTTGAGACCACAGTCTCATCAGGATTATTCTTACTTGACATTTGGTAGAAACAATGCCCAAATTTAAGCAAAATAATCAATTATTTCAGATAGAGATATTCCAATAATGAGACTACTTAGTTAAGAATAAGTGTGTATTAATATATTTTCTTAAAAAGTTAGAGTGGTTTTGTAATATTAAATACATTTAATCTTTTTTGTTGAGTTGACTGTCAAATAAATAGTCCCACATCGGCTAGGCATGAGGATGGTCTTGAGTATATAAGGATTTGGGTAACTCCACCTAGAAGGCTAGTCTTTAGGATTGTGACCCACATCCTTACAAGTGGTATCAGAGCTTTTCTGGGTTCGATGGGAAGTTTCATTCTGGTGGAGCAAATCAACTTGGAAACTGTCTACAGTTTTGCTTGGAGGTAAAAATATGATATTTTCTATTTGAATTTGTTTTCACTAATTATTTTTCGCATTGCTCTGGGAATCTATTAAGGAGATGGTCGAAGATAGTCAATCCACGATGAAATCTGTGAACCCATCCGATGAGGATCAATGTTGTAAAGTTTGATGGTAAGAACAACCTTGGGATGTGAAGGTGCGAGGTGACAGATGCATTGACGACATCAAACCTCGAAGACACTCTACGTTTGGAAAAAAAGCTGGAGGAAACTTCTGAAAAGGATTGGGACAAGATGATAGGATGACGTATGATCTCATAAGATCTTGTTTGACACAAGAAAGCAAGTATCATGTTTTTTATGACACTTCCTGTAATCTCTGATTTCAGAATGCCTACCTAGATATGTTTTTTGATTTTTCAATTGTATTCGCGTCATTTTTTATGTACTTTTTGACTTCCATTTGACCTGAAAATTGGATATCAAACCCAGCAATAGGTCTAGACTTCCCCAGTGTTTGATCAAAACCTTTTCTTTTTCTTTTCCTTTTCTTTAATTTTTCTCCTTTTCTTTTCCTTCTTTTCCCTTCTTTTTCCTTCTTCTTTTTTTTTTTCTCTTTTTCTCTTTTTAGCTTAGGCCAAATTTCCCTTAATTTCTCTCTTTTCTTTTCTTTTTCTTTTCCTTTTACTTTCTTTCCATTTTCCTTTCTTTTCTTTTCTTTTCTTTCTTTTTCTCCATTTTTCTATACCCTTCTCCATTCTTCTTTCTTGTCCCCTAAGCCAAAGACTTTGGCTTCCTCTACAAGCCTCCTTCTTTCTCTTATCTTCTCTCTTTCCTCCACACCCCTACCCGGCCTACCCCCTCTATTTAACCCTTCTACCTCCTCTCTCTAAAATTCACTTTCTTTCTCTATAAACACCCATCACCACCATGCCGCCACCATAACCACCACCATATCACCCTCTCCTTCCTCACTACAACCGCCACCACCTTCCTCCACCACCACGCTCTCTCTAAAAACCACCATTGTCACTACTTTCTCTAGCTCTACACACTCTCTACCAAAAACACCACCTCATCACCTCCACCACCAAGAGCACCACCCCCAATCTCCCTGGCCACCACCATCACCACCCCAAATTTTCTCTCTCTTTTCTCTCTACTCCCTTTACCACACTCTCATTCACTCTACTTTTTCTCTTTCCTGTCTACTTTCTTCATCCATCTCCCTCTCTAACTCACATCCAAGACCCCCACAACTCACACACACTCCCTCTTCTCTCTCTAAAACACACAGCATCCTACTTTCTTTCTCTACTCTCTCTAACCTTCTCTCTCTAGAACCCATGCCCACACTCCCTATACCTTATGGCCACTCTCTCTCCTCCACTTTCTTTCTCCACCACTCTCTCTCCTTCACACACTCTCTCTAGATGCATGCTCGTGCATATAGTGTCGGTTTTTCAAAGATTAGGTGAGTACATTCTTTATGTGTGAGCATTATTTTCCCCTATAGCGAGTACCTTTCCCTGATCTTAGCGAGTGTTCTCGCTTTACTTGTGTGTTTCCCCGCTTCGAAGGGTGAATATTATATTTTTAGGAATTTGTGTAATTATTGTGGTTGTGTAATTGTATTTGCATTGGTAGAATAATTTTATCGGTATTGTGAGTGTTGGTTGTATATTTGGAAGTAAATGGGCTTGTATCTGTGTATTTGGCTTTTTGTTATAATTATTATAATTTATCAGTATTTTTGTATATTTCTTGGACTATCAGTGCAGGTATCTGGACAAACCGTGATGCAGGTTGCATGTATTTTGGCTAAAGCCCTTGGGCAAACTATCTTTCGGGGTTGCATTATCTAAGAGACCACTTTGCAGGCAATCTACTAGGCAATGGGCCTTATACCCTCTGGGTTTGTGGTAACTTGGCGGTGCGGTTTGCCGGGTTACAGTTACTGTAGGCCAAAGCCCTCGGGCGAGCTATCTTTCAGGATTGCGTTGTCCGAGAGACTATCCAATAGGAACTGGATTTATACCTCTGGCTTTTGTGGTAGCTTAGCGGAGTGGTTTGCCCACTCAGTCTTGGTGGATCGAGCTGTGGATTGATATTATTTATATAAGTGTATTTGTGTGGTACTAACATTTTATACAGGTACTTACCAAGCTTTCTGGCTCCTACTAACCTTCTGGCTAAAGCTCAATTCCTGGGTTATCTAATAGGCAACCTTCCTTATCCCCTCTAGGTTTAGTGATAGCTATAGGGGACGAGCTTAACCGCTTCGCGGTTTTATATACGCTTTGTCTGATAGGCGAGCTTAGCGCTCATCGCTTTATCGCTAGACTCGCCTTAGTGAAACTCTGCCAGATGACAGAATAGTATTTCAATGCTCGAGTCATTTCCATGTAGTAGCCCTGCCATGTGCTTTAGTGATCAACACTGCTCGCTGACCTTGCCCCAATGCTGCTTAGCTCCGCTTGTTTGTGCGCTAGGATGTGTTAATATTTTATATTATTTTAATGGTTGTGAAAAATTTGAAATATTTGATACAATTTATTCCAGAATCATGTTACATGATTTGCATAGCACCTGATACTGGATACTAATAACACCTGATACTCTGACTTAACCTAATACTAACATCGGACACTGGATACTTGATACTGACATCTGATACCTGATACTTAATACTGATACACTTGACGTGATGCTATGACACTGACTTGATATTGTAATACCTAGCTGATTATACTATCTGTTTCATGATTACTGCTTTTACGATGACTTAACATCATCATTATATATATACATACATATATATATATATTACCAGAAAACTGTACTCCTGAACTCATGTACTCCTGAATTCTTGTAATAAGAATACTCCTAATATTACACTCATGTTACTTGAACATAAAAGAATGGTGAATGGAGCTAAGTATCACATGGAGCTAAGTGTCACATCACACATGTGGTGGGGGTACCTCTAGAGTCTGTGAGAGGTACCTCTAGAGTCCACAAACCATATCCTTAGTACTCTTATTAACTGGTATGCACATGATATATGAAGCTAAGGGTCATGCAGAACTAAGTATCACACCATACACATGGTGGGGGTCCTCTAGAGTAGTGAGGGTGCCTCTAGAGTCTAACATCACGTTCCTGGTACTCCAACCCTCCTGACTTAACACTTGACACATTATACGATACACGATGCACTTAATATCCTCACAATAATAATGTCAAGAGCGTATGTTATTTAGTCTTTCTCCTGTTCGAATAATGGTACCATATACCAGTGTTCGGATGAGTTCTACTGGAAGTATGGGCTCTAGTGTAAACTGTCAGTGGTATAGAACATTAGTGGGGAAAGATTAGAATAATAAACGACAATGATTGTTATTATTGTTATTACTATTACTATAATTATTTTTAATATCATAGCACCTTACTTGCCACTTGGGGTGTTTTTGTTCTTGTGCTCCTGTTATTCTTGGACACTGAATTGTACTTGTATGACTGAGTTCTGACATATTATTCGATACCTAATATAACTTAATTACCAAATAATAATAAAGTCAGGAGCGGGTGTTATTGAGTCACTTTCTTATCTAGATAACGATATCCGCATATCAAAGTTCAGATTAAGTCCTACTGGACGATATGGACTTCTGGTGGTATGGGACACTGAAAAAATGACTAAAATATGGTACTCAGACAAAATTGATTGTTATTATTATAGGATTAAGTTATTCTATGCTACATTGATTATAACTAATATTCCTGATACCGAACTACACAGGCCTTGTTCTATATACAAGAAGATGATATAGTCATTTCTAAGCAATTAGTGTTGTATACACTCAGTTGATGTGAAATGAAGTATATGGTATATATATGAGGATTTTCTTGTTTGAATTATCTTCTCGACGTACTAATCTCATGGATCCGGAAATTGAATTTATATAAGTGGTTTTGCCTACATCTACATATAACACATTTAGTTGATGATTCATTACATGCTTGGATGATTATGCTTATAACATTGATTTTCATACATTACAAGTTTATTTATTGATCTAGTCCTGACTCTATTTATATTTATTGTTCATTACCTCCTGCTTGACTTAAATACAGGACCCATTGTAATTCATGATACATGTGTGTTGACTCTGCACGCCACTTGGCTTCATTTTACATACTCATTGGGTTACATTTTGGTCAACCCCTAGACCTGCATGTCCATATTCTGGAGCTTGGACCGTGGTGGACTTCCTGTTGCTGATCAGAGCACGTAGCAGAGGTGTGGATTAGCGGTTGACCGTCTGTAGTCTTTTCTTCCAGCCCCTCCTGCTTGGCTGTTGAGATTCCTTGTTGTAGCTCTTGAGCTCTTTTTATACTGTTCATACTTGTATTTTTCTCTATAATTCATACTTTTACACCTCTTGGTGATGTAATATTGGATCATGCTCTTTGATAAAAGTATACATGTATAATATAGTTGGAATGTATATTACCACCATTCTTCCATACTCTGATTCCTACATGTACTGATATACTTTGTGTACATATGTGAGGGTATGTTCGCTCTACGTATGTACGTTGCAGTAGCATCTCTGTACCCGATGAGGCGGGGCATTGCACTTTCGCAGAAAGATGTGGGAGATCCTCGAAAAGAAGTATGTGATGAAGAGCATCGAGACTCGATTGTATCTAATGAAGAGCATATAGTTGAAAAGAGGACTCATCATTGATTAACACATTAATAAGTACACGAAGCTTCTTACAGACTTTGTTAATATGGATGTGTAGATCGAAGAAGAAGGACAAGACGTTGATTCTTCTGAATTCTCTTCCTGATGAAGAATATGAAACCTTCACCCTAACCTTGATTAAGGTAAACAAATAGTTAACTATAGTGATGTGTCATCTGCTCTTATAAATTATGAAGTAAGGAGGAAGGACATGCAGTCTTCTTCTAATAGCACATCAGTAGGGGCGTTGACAGTGAGAGGTAGGGGTTCTAATAGGAAGGGCAAAGACGAGTGTGGTATATCAAAGTCCAGACCGGGTTTCTGTGATCTAAAGAACCAGTGCACCTTCTGCAAATAATTAAGGCACTGAAAGGTTGATTATTCAAGGATCAAAGATAAGAATAAGAAGTTAAAGACCGAGGAAAATCTTACAAGGGTGATCAATACCCAATCGGGTAGTACTTCACAGGCAGGTGGATTGGGCTCTGACTTAACGGTATTCTCTTTCTCAATCACAACTCCTATTATTGGTTACTCAGGTGATTCTGAGTGGATGCTAGATACAGGAGCTACCTATCTTGTGTGTCCCAACAGGGATTAATTTTTTAGCTTTGAGAAGCTAGATGGATGTTCAGTTGTCATAGGTGATAATCGTTCATGTAACATGAACGAGACAGGTATGGTCCATATCAACATGTTTGATGGGATGGTGTGGGAATTAAAGGAAGTGAGGTATATGCCTCAACTGAAAAGGAATCTTATCTTTGTTAGTGCCTTGAAAGCATTGGGTCTTGAAGTATCTATTAGAGATGGTGTTCTCAAGATGATTAAAGGCTCGATGGTTGTTTTGAAGGTTATCCAACACAATAACCTATACTACTTGAAGAGTAGCACAGTTACAAGGCGAGTGGCGACTTCTACAAATACAGATAATGATTGCACTCAACTTTGGCATATGAGGCTCGGACATACATGGAAAAAATCTTTGTAAGCTCTTACAAAGTAAAGTTTATTGAAAGATGTCAAAACCTGCAAATTTGATTTTTGTTAACATTGCATCATCGGAAGGAAGACTAAGGTGCACGGTGCACCGAGGGGATTCTGAATTATGTCCACACAGATATTTGGGGACCTACCAAGATGACATCTATTGAAGAAAACCACTGGTATGTGTCTTTTATAGATGATTACTCTAGGTGATGTTGGTATATACCATGAAGCACAAAGAGAGAGTTCTAAAGTTGTTTGTGGAGTGGAAGAGGAACATGGAGAAGAGCACGGAAGGGAAGATCAACGTACTCTGTTCAGACAATGGAAGACAGTATACAAGCGATCTGATCATACACCTATATTGCATTATTTATTAATACATGCTACACTTATCTTGTAATAAATCTGCTAATCACCTTGTGTTAATGTTTAATTCATGCAGGATATAATTAATGAAGGGAGAGAAGATAATACCAAATAAATACAGGTTAAATCAGATTTATCTGATTTGGTTAGCTGAAGATCATCACAAATCTAATCCAACTAAATTAGATTTAGTTGGATTTATTTTATTAGCTGGGAAGTCAAAGAGATAGAGACAAATTCAGAAGTTCAAAGGCAACCTTATCAATATACAAAGGGATATCTGAAGGATTGGGATGTACATTCAGAAGATTCAGAGAGATAAGACATAATTTAACTGAAGATCAAGAGATAAAATAAAAATTTATCTCCAACTTTATCTCCAACCTTATAGAAGATCTTTTCTGTTGGGCAAGAGATTTTGCCCTTATATTCGTACGCTCTCCCTTATCCAGTTTTGACTATAAATACTTGCATTTCTGAAGGCAAAAGGGCACCACTCCAGCAGAGAGTTTAGGTTTAGATTTTTTACTTTTGTTTTAATTTAGGATTTGTATTTTTCTTTTAATGTAATTTTCACGTTCTTTATGTAACTGAGATCAGAGAAAGGCTTCATGGAATGAGAGAATGTTGTACTAAGACTGACACCATTGTAAGTTTCCTCTTTTCTTTCATCATTATTTGATTTAATCGAAAGTTATATTTTATGTTTTATCCTTTGTTTTTGTTACTTTCTCTGAGGTGCTATTAAATCTAAGTGAATCATATAGCCTCGAAATTGTCTTGCCATTGCAAGTGCCATTGATGGCTTATGATGATGGATAACCATTTCTACTTTATTTTCAGCTTACGCCTTTATTTAATAGCTTAGGTTGGGAATGGGTGATTGCAGGAAAAATAAAGATATAGTTAAAGATTTGAAGATGTTATCTGGATGAATGTGTATTTCTGTCTTCCATAATATATCTGTGATAGCTAGAGCTAGAGCGGGTCGAACCTCAGGGAGAGATGCGATGGAGCTTTTCGGTACTATTGTCTTCTTATTATCTTCTATATTTAAAGAACTTAGAAAAGAAGGGAAGAATTTTATATGGAGAAAGAATTAATCTAAAAAAGTTCACAACTTACTAATAATCAACCACCATACATGCTAATGCCCAATAAATAATGACTTTACTTCAAATTCTAAACTTGATATTCTACCACAAAATCTAGAAAGATACATAAGATAGAAACTAGGTTATGATTTGAAATAACATCAACCAACTTTTAACGTTACAATATCAAGATTGTCCATCAAGTATAAAGTAAGATAAAATTATTAGAAAGTATTAGCAAATATTAACCCTATTTGAAATAACACTGATTAAAATTTAACATTAAAATATCAAGATCTTCATCAAGCATAGATTAAGAAAAATAATTAAAAAGTATTAGCAAATATTTGACATAATTACTTATCCTCATGTGTCCTAAGGAACAAAGATTGGAGTAGGCATGCATACGATCTAATTTGATTATTTACTAGAAACTAAATGTAATAGTGGTGATGTTTTAGCAAGCTATGAGAAAAGATCTAGCTACTCATGCTTGAACCTAAATTAAGAAAGCTTATAAAGAAAACAAATAAAGATTAATGAAAAGAAAGTTGAAAAGAAGAATAAAAGAACCTTGTTTATTGAGCTGTCACCATCAAAGTACAAGAGCCCCCTTCTTTACAAAGCTTGAATTAGAACTAAACCCTAAAAATATAAAAGAAATTTAAAAGAGAAATGAAAGAAAATATTCTAAGTTATGATCTCTGATGTGGAGATGCTTGATTATAAGAAATTTCAGCTTCTTAAATAGACCTTAGAGCTAATCAAAATAGGATGCAAATTAGAAGGTTTAATTTAATCCTAATTCAATATGGGAATTTAATTCTGTAGTGAGTTGGCATGTTGATTACTGAATATGACTCATCAGACGGCTGAATTGGATAGAGTGGTCAACATAAAATTCGTAACCCTTCAAGTCCTCTTTCTGTAGCGGAAGTTATGATTTGAATACTAAGAGGTGTTCAGTTTGAATCTAAGTCTGAATTGATTTTGAACTCCATTTATTTGAATTATCCTCCTTATCACTATTAGGATTAGCTTTATCTCATCCATCTTCTAGAAATATATCTTCTGATTTTGAACTTGAAATTTGAAGATGATAATATATCCTTTCCTCCTCTTGATTTCAAATTGATTTAAATTGAAATTCAGATTATATAGGATTAGGGATAAAATAGAAGCTTCTTGTATCCTTATCTTCCCATTTAAGTAACTAAACACCATAATCAAAAAGAGGATTAAATAACAATATTAAATAAAGAACAATCAAGCATAAATGTGCAAAAGTGATGATAATAATGCAAAATTGAGATGCAATCAATGGGGAAGATCACATATTCCATATTTTAATCGCCTTTAAGCTAAGGTAAATCATTGCAATGGATCAAAGGTAAAGTAAGCGCCGAAGAAGTAAGTGAATTTTAGTTTTTCTTTCTTTTAATTCATTTGTTTAGAATCATATTCAAAGCCAACTCTTTCTTTATCATTTTGATTCTTTCTTTTAACTTAGTTTTTTCTTTCTTTTGAAAACACCAACACCTACATCTTCTAACTTCCACTTTCTTCCTAACTTAATATAGCTTTCTGTTTCTTCTTTTCTCTTTTCTAAAAACAAAGAAGACTTTTAACCAGTTTAAGTAACTTAAAAAGAACTTACTCAAACGCTTTCATTGCAGTCCCACCTTGTGGAATACGACCCGCATAGCCACTAGCTATAGCAGTAGTATTGAGAACCTTGCACTGTAACGCCCGATCCCACAGGTATGGAGACGTTACTGCAATGTATATTTATAAGTCAGAAATACCATCACATATATGCTAAGCATCAGTGCAGGAAATAATTAGAGTACGAAAGCACGTGGTACATTATACATTCTAACATATGAGTACAATTACAAGGTTATCACAGGATGTGACATAATATTACAAGAATATTACATCATCAATAGGCGCAAATACGAGACTACAAAGAGATATACAATGATGAAAGTACAAAATGCCCTCACGAGTAACAAAAAGAAAACTCGAGGGACGAGTAGGGGGGCCTGGAAGGATAGGGTCCCGGACTGGTCTTCCGCTGATTCATTAAGCTTTCGCTGTGCCACTGTAATTAACAGGATGTCATCACGGTCCAAGCTCCAAGATCTGGACATGCAGATTCAAGGGAGTCAGAAACTCTCCAATAAGTGGTGTGATGAATGTCAAATGGCGTGCAGGGACAAGCATACGTGTATCGATAAATCCGAATCAAAAGCATGCGTTGAAAATCGTGTCGTGAGCATATACACCTGAACATGAATAAGACATCAAATGATGAGATAAACAAATGTGACAAGATCAGTTGTACGATGATTGGTTACATATATTGCATATATAATGTCAGATTTCTATAATTATTGCCTAATAAATCATGTATTTTGTCTTATATTCTTCTTTATAAAATGCAGGCCCATTGCTAAAGAAAAAGGAAGAGAAACGAGCCAAAAAGCCCATTAAATTTTGATTTAATTCAGAATTAATTCGAAATCAGAAAATCAAGATAGATCATGACAAATCAGAGAAGTTAAAAACCAGTTAAAATAAAACTTCCAAATCAATTGGTTAAAGCCAAAGATCAAAGGCAGTTTCATCAAATCCAGGAGCCGAAACGGAAAAACCAGCAAGAGATAAGGGTGTATCACCAAATAAGGGAGTACCACCAACCAGGTGTGGCCATCAGGCCACACCATGGCCGCAAAAACGCAGCCAAGCCGCGTTTTCGTGGCTTGGTTGAGTCAATTGGGGAGGGGCTCGTTTGCTCCCCTTATCTTTGTACACTCTCCCCCATTTAGGTTTTTCCTATAAATACTGCATTTTTCAGAGAAGAAGGGACCGAAAATTACTTTAAGTTTTTCTCTTTATTTTTAGGGTTTAGGTTCTTTATTAGATAGTATTGAGAAGTTATATCTCTATTTTTTTTCAATTTGTAGTTCAGTTCAAATACCAGTGAGAGAGAGAGAGGAAAAGAGTGATTGTAACCTGAAGTTAAAGTGACATCAATAAAGGATCAAGATTTACTTATTCTCCAATTCATGGGTATGTCTCATTTCATTTACATGTCTTACTTTACCTTAATTATGAGTAGCTAAATTTATTTTTCTGGGCTCATTATTATCTCTCTTTGATCCCTGTCTTGTTTTTCATGATTTTGATGTAAAGAACCTAACGAAATCATATGTATGCCTTAAACTAAGCCTTTCTTCTTTGAAAGTGTTCTTGAAGGCACATGAGGATGGGTTTGAATTTCTAAACTTCTATTTTTTAAAACATCACTTGAACTTGTTTTTATTTATACTTGAAAGACAACTTGATAATTTAACATTCAGTTCAAGGGGATTTTTTTAAAAAAAAAGAGTTAAAACTTTTTCAAACAATCTTATTTGCTTTGCTTAAGACTTTCAAAAATCAAGCTTAAGTTTTGCCTATGACCAAGTTGAGGCACTGAGAATTTAAAGAGAAGAACATATCATTGAGTAGTAAGATAGTGAGCCAAAATTTTTCTATATTAAAAATAACAAATCAATCTTCAAGTTTTTTTAAAGATCACATTTTTCAAAGCCTTCTCTAAGTTTTCAATTTTTCTTTTAATCCCTTCCTTACTCTCCATTCTCTTTTTCAACATAAAAAATACTGACACCATTCTTGCTTTTAAACAAAAATACCGAAAAACTTTCATCGCATTCCTCCTGTGGACATGACCCGTTAGCTAAAGCTAGACGGTAATTCTCACTGCTTTCACTTACAATCAATTTTTGGCGACGTTGCCGGGGAGGGAACGGGTAATTATTTTCTAACAAGTTGGTGTCCTGTTTCAGGGACGTTAAGGAATCAGATTTAGCGCTTAAGCTTTGTAGGAGAAGACTTGCAATTCTGTGCCTCTACTCTCAAAAGTAGGAAACAGAATTTTAAGAAATTGTAGCGCAAAAGCTTGAAATTTTGGACTACTAAAAACTCTTTCTTATAGGACATATGCTTTGCAATAATATAGTTTTGTGTATTATTTCTACTATATCTGA
This sequence comes from Agave tequilana, assembly GCA_038442645.1. Classification (NCBI taxonomy): domain Eukaryota; kingdom Viridiplantae; phylum Streptophyta; class Magnoliopsida; order Asparagales; family Asparagaceae; genus Agave; species Agave tequilana. The sequence continues at coordinate 106,815 of JAVJIF010016085.1, forward strand.
TATTTCACACTCCCTATTTTTAATTAAATAGTAATTTGATTGATTGCCAATGCTTAAAAAAAAACGTTTAGACTTGCATTCTAGGCATCTGTCTAATTACGTTTCTTTATAATTACTGTTGAAGATAGCTGGAGACAAGGTACGTATGCATGGCATATAGTTTAGGAAACATTCTGGGTGATATTTACTTGTGAATTTTACTTTTTATATCTTGCACACTTTGCACAATCAATCTTAAGGACAAAGCC